>JBAMAX010002737.1:0-291701 GCA_037043745.1 Chymomyza amoena | reverse complement strand
ACACCCAGTCACTATTCCTTATTTCACCTATCTACCACACTTAGCAAACAAAAAAAAATCACCCTCTATATCTAAATGCTACTGTGTCTGCGAATGATTGCTTTGTATGTCTTGAAAAATCCTACACTTCACATATGTGTAAGAAGTTTCTGAAGCGCTTGTAAGTTTTTAATAAGAAATTGTTAAACAACTTGTAGAATTTTTCAATTTTTGCGTTCAAGGTTTCCTTTTTTCTCTTTCGCTCTCTCTCGCTCGGTCTCTTATAGCATATTGAGCATAGCAATTTTCTGTAGTAATTAGTCATGTTGATTGATGAGCGCATTGGAATTGGCAGCACTGAAGCAATGAGAAAAATAAAAAACTGTAGCATACATTTCTGCGTTGCGTACTTGATACATAAATGAAAATTTGTTGTTGTTGTGACGCCTTTTAAAGCATAAAAATGAAATAAAGTTGTTTTTCAAGCTGGCAGCAATGTCAACGGGTGCCATTAAAACAGAGCTGAAACACTTGGCTTAATCCAACTGTTGGCCATTAAGAAATTTCTACCATTAAATAGCAGGAAAATTTTACTTGCTGTTTGGCATACACTGCGTTTCAGGGAAATAAGGTATGGTGGGCTTTATGGAAGATGATGGAGATGGGACTATGTAGACTATGGAGCTTAGAGTTAGAAAGAATTAAAGAGCTTGGAGCTTTCGTCAGTTGCTAGATTTTATTAGAATCTATAACTTATTCGGATTTAGTTTATCTTTTTAATGTGAAAGTTCTTTAAAACTGCTAAGCTATGTGTAAGCTTTTTAGATTTTAACAAATTGTGACTCTTTTTGTGAGAGCCAAAAAGGTTAACCCTATCGAGGAATAGAAAACATGGAAAGACTTTTTACTATGAAGCTATACTAAAATGTCATTTATGAGATACTTCTCTTTTAGATACATTGAAAATTATTATAAAAACTAATTGGTTGACAATTTCTGAGTACATAGCTTTAGAAAACTTTTAAATTGTTGCGATAACGAACTCAAATCTTTTTTATTCCGCATGATTGACTTGAGTTCCAAATCGAGTCCTTTTTCCACATAGATACAGTGTATCTTTTAGTCGCAATTTCTCATTTAAATCGTTCGTATTTGTTTTTCCTGCTGCAGTAATAAAGCGCACCGCAGGCATGCGAAAGCCAATTTTCCAAAGCGCGCTGCGGGTGGTGTGACTATTAAATACCCAGGCATACACACACACACATGCAAACACCTATATATCTACACCTGTATACGTATATATATATGTACAAATACTTACATTAGAGCACTTTGTATGTGCGCGGCAATAAAAATTCTCAACCCAAGTGAAGCGGGTCTTCGTCGTCGCCGCCATCGTCCTAGTAGTAGATGGAAAATCTGGAAAGCCTTACTGAACCAGAAACTGGCAAAAACCCAGGAACCCTTATGGCTCTCTGTGGTTGGTAATTTAGTGTGCCTAATGAATTTAGTACCGTTACATACCGGAATAAAAGCATGTGAGTGCAAAAATGCGAACTCAAGCGGAATGCGTGCAGGTGTGGGTGTACGTGAGTGTGTGTGTGAGTATCTGTGTGAATTGTTATGTGAGAAATCTGAGCTCGGGCAAAACTTTGTTAACCTTTATTAACGCCTAGTCAACGTCTAATTAAAAATGACAAACATTGGCTCAGATTGCTGCCATACGATCCATATATGACTTCATAATTTTCTTGGCGGAGAAAATTAATTTCTTCATCTCTAGCACGTGTTGCCTGCCGCACCTTTTAAAATTGGTAATTATTTTTAATTGCCAGCTGGATTAAATTGTTTTTTAGAAATGTATACTATATGTGGAACAATGCAGAGTATGTTGCTTAGCTTTAGTTTAGATGTTGTTCCGGAGGGCGAACTGGTTTCACTGAACCAAGCTGGCTTTGAATAACTTTGCTGAGTTGGCTGTCAAAAAGAATATGCATTGTAGAATAAATCGTTTTAAGGATTTGAAGAAGGCTTACGGGGACCGAGCTCTATCAAAATCAACAACATATGATTGGTATAAATGGTTTAAGGAAGGTAGAGAAAGGGTTGAAGACGAAGAGCGCCCTGGTCGACCATCGACCTCAACTGAGGATGCTCACATCCAAAAAGTAAAAGAATTAGTGCTTGAAAACCGTCGATTTACTATAAGAGACATTGCTGATGAAATTGGAGTATCAAAATGATCAATTAATACCATTTTGAAGGATGTCTTCGGCCTCAAACGTGCCAAGTCTCATTTGGTTCCAAAAATGCTGAATTTTCTCGAAATACAGCACTGATTCTTCGTGACCTTTTCGCCAAAAATGCAAACAATATCGCTCCGCAACCACCTTATTTACCTGATTTGGCTCCTTATGACTTCTGACTATTTCCAAAACTCAAAAGACCACTCCGAGGAAACCGTTTTGAGTCGATTGAAACCATTCAACATGAATCGGCGCGTGCTCTGAAGGCTATACCGGAGGAAGACTTTTTGGCAAGCTTCGAGGTCAGGAAAAAGCGGTGGCATAAGTGTATTGTATTGGGAGGGACTTTTTTGAAGGGGACAAAATTGATTTGGAAGAATAAATAACGATTTTTTGATTTATAAAAAAAATTCCTACTAGGTTTTGGGCACAGTAGTAACTGCTTTTCGTCAATATTAAGTATCATACTGATTCTATATTGGGATGTTTGTAAAATATTTAAATATTTTTTAATAATTTAAAGCAAGTACTTCGATTTAATAGTTGATTCCCTATCACGCTCTGCTAATGTTTCAGCTGTTTCACACCTAGCCAAAAAAAGCTCCCAAAAGTATGCTTCAAATTTTTAACTCCTTCACTCACTCACTCAAATTGCCCTCAAGCATTGTATCTGTGTGTGCCACAATTTCTCTGTCACAGTTTAGTTTTCACAGCGCATAATAAAGTATCTACACCATATAGTAGCCGTATCTCGCTGTTTTTTGTTATTGTCAACAAGATTTCAGCCAGATTAGATTGCTTAAACGTGAATATCAATGCCAAGTAGCCTGATTTCTCTGCCTCTTCCTGTACAGACAGACTACACTATAACACATCTCCTTAGCTTGGCATAAAAGCTAAAAAGTAATTTTCTTAAGTGAATATAAATGTTTAAAATCTCTGGCACTCCAACTGGCCCTCTGCCAGTGTTTGACAAGAGCAAAAAAAGTATAATATAAAAATAAAGAAAAGTGTGTCTGTATCTAAGAAAACTTGAAAGAAAATTTAAAAGGCAAAACAGCCGCTGCCCTTTTACGTACGCTTAACTTAGCTTGAACGCTATTTGTTGAGGAAAGTGCTTAAAGTTTTATGCGAAATTGAAGTTGGCAACATAAATTGCTGGCACTCTCTGTCGGAACCATTAAATAAAGTGTGCAACTTTGATAAGCTGACCCACCCTGGCACAAAGGTGTAGGATGCTACTTAAAAAGATTTGACACACTACGTTGAGCACTGATTCGGGTAGGTGTGAGTGAACTAGTCTATTTGATAAAGCTAGATTTCCATGTCAAGCTGCTTTTTTGGGTTAACAAGTCATTAAAGTTCAGTAAGGAAGACAAAACTTGGCAGTTGAGGGTAAAAACTATTGCTTCAAAATTCATCAATCTGTTGCTACTCTCTCTGATAACTTCATTAAATCTTTTGGAAAAAGCACAAACTTGCTTTGGTACTGATACTACAAACATATCTTTTGTGCTACTCTCTATAATTCATAAGCAGTTTCTGTTTTAATGAAGTTCTTGTAGCACTGTGACGTCAGCAGTCTACTCAAACAGATTGCTTTCTAGTCTGTGTTTTGTTGGCTTTCGTTGATTAACCACAAATTGAAGCAACCACAAATATAGAGATTTTGCTTTGTGCTTATAATTCACAAGCAGTTGCTGCTTTAAAGAGAGTGCACTGCTGACGTCACAATGTTAAACAATGTGAACTCAGTATAAAGAAATATAAGAAATGTTCTATTTCGTAATTAAAGTTGAAGTTCTTCTAGTTGCTACTTTTGTTAAGTCATTTGTTAGGAAAAACTTATGCAAATATGGAGCATAAACTTAGCAAGCTTATGCTTCCAACACTAGGAACCAGTGTTGATATAAAACACTTTTTACTGCTCACACATATACGATTAAGTACATAATAAAACACTAAACCTCTAAAACATTAAACTTAAGTCTATCTAACAAAAGCCATAAAAGATTTTCTTTTAGCTTCAGTTTATCAGCTATTTCCATGCTAATATAATAAGAAACCTGCTTTCCTAAAACGCTTTAAGGTGCCTTTACTATTATTTTGCATTTGGGAGCAATTTAAGAATTGTAAATTGACTTTCAATTTCTCCAAATGCTGCTTGACAACAAAAAAGCTTTAACTTAACCGCACCTTAAACAAATTTTGTGGTGTCAAAAACACACTTAACTTTTTGTACGCAAAGTATTTGCAAAACAAAATGTGCAAATATTTTGAAAAGCCTTTTTAAAAACAACTTAAGATGCACTTAAGAATGTCTAAGATATTTCATGCTGTATAGCTTAAATTTAGCAGAAAATTGTTTGAAATTTTACAAATTAAATTTCATTAGAAGTCGAAACTTTAAAAGCTTTCAACGCATATTAAACATAATTATATGAAAATCAGACGAAAACTTGCCCAAAGGGCGACAAAGCAGCTCAAATTGTATTTGAACCCTAATTAATAGCAAACCAAGAGTCAATTTTCGGCCCTACAAAAAGCAACCCAAGAAAATTTTGGCTTTGAATGCAAGAGTTACAAATTTGGAAATCAAATTACAGAGCGTAATTTAATTGTGCTGTCAAAATTACCGAAAAAGGAGCGAAGGACCGATGTCAAGAAAGGGAAAAGTTGATGAAATGCAACATTGTTGCAACTGTGTGGATGGATGGAGTGGCATAAAGCTAGAAAGAGCAGCATGACTGTATATAGGGTAATTTTTTGGGAGTTTTTAGTTCAGCTGTTTTGTGCTTATTTATTTATTTATATAAATTTGAAGTGTAATTCATTCTAACCTTGCCTATAGGGCTCACATTGCGTATACTCAATTTTAAAAAGAATTAATATAGGTTAAATTTTTAGGAATTTTTAGGCCAGCAGTTTTGTATTTATTTATTTTTTTATATGCATTTAAAGTAAAATTTATGCTAGCCAGCCATATAAAGTTATATTGCGTATACGTAATTTTAATAAGAATTAATATAGGGTAATTGTTCGGGAATTTTTAGCTTAGCTGTTATGTGTTAGGGGTGTGAAAAATAAATATTTTCCGATTCTCAGACCTACCCAATAGGCACACAAAATTTCATTAGAATTGGTTCAGCCGTTTTAGAGAAGTTTGGTAAAACTTTAAATAAAAAATGTTAGGAGTGCAACCCTGGGTATAAAAAATAGATGTTGGCCGATTCGAAAACCTATCCAATAGGCACACAAAATTTCAGGAGAATCGGTCCAGCCGTTTCGGAGGAGTTTGGTAAAAATTAAAAAAAAAAGGTTAGGGGTGGCATCCCTGGGTATAAAAAATAGATGTTGGCCGTTCTCAGACCTACCCAATAGGCACAGAAAATTTCATGAGAATCGGTCTAGCATTAAACATTGTGACACGAGAATTTTATATATAAGAAGATATATAATCGAATTAATTGTAGAATGCCATATAAGGCTATATTACTTATACGTAATTTAAAGAAGAATTATCATAATTTTATAACTGTTTGCATAGGGAAATTTTTTGGGAATCTTGAGATCAGCTTGTTCGTCTTTATTTACTAATATTAATATAAAGCTGAATAACATTTATTGCGTATACGTAATTTTAATTAGAAGTAGGACAATTAGGGAGCTATTTGCCAATTCTTGAGCTGGTCAACGGCATAGTTTTTTAACATTAGACAAAGCTCGAAGCCATTTTTTCTTAATTTTTTTTATCCATCAAAAGCTACGTATTTGTCTTTAAACGCAAAGCTTCGTTTTTATGCTTTTTTGCTCGAACAAATAGCTGATTTTTGCTCAGAGCTTGTAAGCTTATTACAAATTTTTTTGTATTTATAACCAATGTACCATAAAAAATTCCTTTGATCGTTTAAACTTCGACTTTTTCCACTGTTTTTCATCTCTCTGCTTAACAGCTCTGTGTTTTATGCCACTAAGAAAAGCCAGCTCTACAAAAAAAAACACCCCTTATATATTGCAAAGCGTCAGGCAAACTAAGTTTTAATTGAATTCTTTAGAAAATGTTGGTAATGGGCACAATTAAATTGTCAGCCCAACAAGACTTGGCCATATACTTATTTACATTTACATACACAAAATATTGCCTTAAAGCTTTAACACAAATTTTGTAAGCAAAAACTTGCAAAATGGCCAACAACAAAGTGCTATATTATGCGGCGCTCAAGTGCTTGACAAATTCATTAAATGCACAAAGCCCCCGTAAAGTGCTGTTAAAACACTTGCACAAACACATGTACACACACACACATAGATACACTTGCACAAACACACACTCACTCACACACACATAGCTCATGAAGTAACCAAAGAAGAACAAGAACAAGGCTTGCATTTTACAAAATTTTATACATTCTCTGACCGTAATTACGCCACAGAGCTGCCGAAAGGTGGAGCGTGGTGGAGCATAGTGTGGTAAGTGGGTGGGGTGCTCTCTGAGGTAAAGGTTCACAGGTGAGAGAGCGCGGGCAACGTTTGGTGGGCGGTGGCCATAAACTGCAACATTGCTTTTGTGGCACTTTTCACATGCATACAAGCACACCTGCAGCAAACACGCACACACACAAACACACGTACATACATGTAATTGCAACTCTGGGTGTTTGCGTGTGTGTGTTTGTGTGCGTTTACCTTATTTATACATGAGTTGTCGCCACTAGGTGTCGCTTTTGGCCTGGGCGTGCCAGCCCATGTGCTGCTCTTTTATTTCTACATGTTGTTTTTTTTAAGCGCTGCTATATAAAAGCTGTAATCAAATGTGCACACATCGACGCGCTGACAGTGAGCACCACTCACACAAATACACACACATCTACCGAAAAAAAAACGCTTAAAATAAAAAGCCGCGCTCTCATACACGCTCTCATACTGCCTTTTGAGCACAAAACTAGAGATGAGCGTTAAGCCGAAAATAGCAAAAATCGGCTGATTGTATAATATGTTTGTTTCGGAGGAGTCAAAAAGAATATTTTTTGGCGATTTACGGTCACACACTAAAGATTAGCCGAAAGTAGCACGACTCTGTTGAAATACAATTTCTTTGGATGAGTTGTATGATCAAAGAGAAATTTTTTTTGACCAATTTTTGACCCAACCAAAGTATTTCACGAGCTTTACAACAATTTTGAAATCTAATAGAATTTGTTAAAGTATTAGAAATATATTTCAGAAAAATTCATAAGATCTTAAGCCGGTTTTATGCCAAATCTAAACAGTTTATTTTCTACCTTAGTCGGATTTAGGCTAAATATCTTGTACTAATATCAAGCGAAATAAAAAGCAGTCTATTGCTGAGTAACATTTTTTTCTTATTTTTTTTTGAGTGATTTTTTACCCAAATGCACTAAAAAATAAGTCAAGATTCTTTTTCAACTGAGTTTTTAGCTATCTGAAGGTTGTTCATTTGTAAAAGATGACTTTTAACAAATTTCAAACCAGAAGCAAACTATCGTGCAAGTAACCACGATACATCGCTCTATAAAGTTTTTGATCAAAATACTAAACAGTGTAGCAAAGAACAGCTAAAGTCCAGTACGGAGGAACCGGGCCAGATATTTATATAGTTAGTAAACTTCATCTTCTAGAGAAATATGTGGACATGATGATCTGGTTTTATTTCTCTAGCTTTTATAGTCTCCTTAAGCATTCTTACACACGAAGAGGCAGACATGGCTCAATCGCTACCCGAGATTATGATATGGTTATGATTTTGGTATAAAGATCTTGGATTCTGCCACGCCTTCTTTATACCGTTATATACATTGCACAAATCTATTTCATCCTTTGAACCTATAGGTACAGGGTTATATTAAGGCACACCCGATTTTCAGCACACCCGTGACGTCACAAAAACTTAGAGTAGAGTTTAAATACTTCTTGCAATATATAGCCTTAGGTCTTTGGTCTCTCATTTAATTCTGATACTTCACAAAATATCAAGCAGACCTACATGAGATAAAAGAAAATTTGTTTGTTAATAATTTTTATGTTTTTAAACAAAATAATAAACGAAAACCGAAGCCCAAAGCGCATGAACATAAATTTTTAAATTTGGGAAATGAGATTATCAATTTTTATTTATTATTTATTTGTATTTAGTGTTTTCCTTAATTCTTATAAAGAAGAAGCTTTATGTGATTTTATTTGTCCAATGTCTACAGCGAGCTCTTGAGTATACTAAACTATTTAAATTTATTTACTAGTTAAAGAAACCTGACAAGTATAATAAAATAATACAATGTATAAATATATTGATGTTCCCATGAAAAATTAAAAAAAACATGAGATTTATATTTGTGATTTTATTTATTTACTTAAAAGATGTTGGAATCAGCTTCATATCTACAACCACCAGAATTTGTTGTTGTTTAGGATTAAGTCTTTATTTCCAATGTTCGTGTTAAATCTGAAATTTGATTCTTCGTTCATTTTTTTTTGGTCAGTTGTTCTTAACGCTTTAGTAGGAGGGAATCAAATCATTTATCTACTATCCAAAGAAATTATACATATATTTTCTTAAAAACCATCTGTCCCTGTGATTTATGGGATAAATAAAACAATATACATTTTTGCTTGAAAAAGATTTCCTTAGATAATATAGAGTTTCTTCATAAATTCGATTTAAGCAGATAAAGGTCAAGTCATTCATTGCAGTCATTACGTTGTCAAAACGTTACTTATTCTTGAGAAATCTAACAATTTTCTATAAACCCGCACTTTAAACGATTTTGCTGGCTACCAGACCATGATGAATTGTCGTCTTTCCATAAGTTCTTAAGTTCTTTCGTGTGTACCTTAATTTTCCGGCGAAGAGATTTAGTAGAGGTAGAAAAACCTTAAAAGTAGCTTTAAAAAAAAAACAAATTTCAAATAATTGAAAGCAACATGTATGTCATGTCAGGTCAAATAATAAAAAAAAAATCATATTTTCATTAGCTTTATGACGCCATGCCAATAAGAACACATCAACATATTAATTACAGTCAGTAAAGTATTTTTTTTTTAATGTGTGAATATCCTGCTACCGCATGAAAAACACACGAAATTATATTTTTCGCCACAAGCCCATATATCCTACCCAATGAGCCCCGCCTACACAAAAAAAAACGCAATCCAATTCTCTTTGCCATCTCTGATATATTTATACACACATACGCATAAGAATTAAAATTTCTTTAACAAACGCGTCACACACGGCGTATACGTGCTGCTGTTAATTAAAACTGAAACACAAAATGTACAATCTGACAAACATTTTTGTTTGCTCTCTGGCCTTGTCATAATTTTGGATTCTATTTAATTAACTGTCTTTTATGAAAGAGAGAGAGTTTCCGTACCCTGGCAGCATAATCATGTCTGGCATTTCAAATGTGTCAACGTTGCCAGCGCTGTTTCGTACATATTAGCTTTTTGTGCGGCAAACAGAAATAAAAGTGATCAGCAAAAATACACATACACATAACAATACACACACGTACACATACACACACAGCTAGCAAACAAACAAAATGGCAGACATTGAATTATTGTAATTAACTAAGAGAAAACTTTGCTCATTTTATATTTTCTTTTGCAAATTTCAATACTTTTTTGTGGCACTGTAGCTTTGTGCAGCACGTTTGTTGCATGTCATTATGATAATGACAAATGTCTGACTCTCTGTCTGTTGCCTGCCTCATATTTGCTTTAGTCAAGCAACTAACATAAAATTTAATTAAAGTTTGTACAAAAAAAAAAAACAACAAAAATGTTGCAGTTATTAATTAAAGCACAAAGTACAGTGCGAGCATTACAGTATTTATTTACCACAAACACAAAAAAAAAGCTTTTTTGGTTTATGTTTTGTAACACTTTTTATTTGCGTGTTTGTTTTGTTTTTTGTTGCTTGTTTTTGACTTGGCGCTAAGCGCATTTATCAAATTGTTGGCATGTTGGCGCCAGAGAGTAAGGAAAGGTCTCTGCTCTCTCACTCTTGTTCGTTGTCGCTTTTGTCGCATTTACATACTATATGTGTAGGTATATATGTACAATATATAAGCATGTGTGAGCTGCCATTTTGGCTGCTGCATTACACTGTGGTATATATGTGTATGCATATGCAGGCGTAAGTGTGTCTGTGGCCAGGTAAACACATGGGATAAAAACAAAAGATAAATCACGCGTGCGGAAGTTGCGTTTATATAGCAACAGCAGCAGCCATTTTTTTTTTTTTGTGTCGACGCCTGAAAGTAGGCAGCATAATATTATAATAAGCACATAAGGCGAGTTCGACTGCAATATATTATGAGGAAAAGTTACAAGCCTTATCCAAGGTTCAGGACAGAAAATATCTTAAATGTTTAAAAATCTTTAAAAAGAATGCGCTTTCATTTTCAACTTTGAAATTCAATAAGAAGAGTTGTATGTAATATAATGCTTATATTGCAACATTATATACATATATGAACATTTAATACCATTAAGCTGGCATCTCCGCATTACATATCATTATAATATAGGCTGGTGAAATAAAGGCGCAGAGAAGTAAATATAAATTAAAACAAGTAAAAATTGTTTTAAACCAAGTTGGATTGTTTATTTTGAAGCTACATCGATGATATTTTCAGTTTTTATTTTAATTAACGAACTCTATAGTTATATGATATATATAGTGAGCAGCTGGAACCAACTGTGACTGATGACATTTTCCAATATGAACGTTTATACCTGTAGCATTTAACCTATTTGTGATTTTCTTCTTTTTAAAAAATTGAGAAAAACTTGGAAGAGTAGGATTACCTACCAGCTTCGACCTTTGCAGTTCTTAAGATCACTCTCATCCCTCTCATCCGCCCTGCCTTTTTTCGTGCTTTTTTCTCTATATCCATAATAACTATCATAACCTTTCTTTTCAAAAAATAAACCTATATATTTGTTCTGGTCATAAAGCCACTCATTCAAAGACCACTTGCAGGATCCCAATTAACAATCCTAGTTTTATAAGTCTCAACCCTTTATTAGAAATGACCTAATCGAAGTGAATGGTATCCAATTGGGAGAAACAAAATTGTTTTAACATCGAATGGTATCATTATTAAAAAATAAGGCCCGTTGTTGCCTTTCCGGCATGAGGATGCGACAAGATTTCTCTTTGGCCTAAATGAATTTTTTTTTTAATGTGAATTTTCCCAGTTTAGGTAAAATAGGTTTCATTGCCAAAGATGATTCTTGATGAAAGCATAATTTCATTTCTATGGTTTTACAACTTTTATTTAGAACTCTTGAACTACTTAAAGATACTCTTTAATCCTTTACGACTCCATCGGGTTAGATACCACACTTTCATCGGACAAGAAAAAGTACATATAATCCAAAAATGGAATACTTTTCAAACATTTACATTACTGTGGGCTACCCTATATATGATATTTAATATTTAAATGGTCCAATTTTTAATTAATTAATTGTCGTTTAAGGTAGTTTCATAATAAAAAGCCTATGGGCGTTAATTGAGTCGATCTGCATTCAATTATATTTTATTGAACCACCCTATACATCCTATATGCTTGACTGTCTCGTAGTTTACAATAATCTTCCTGCTTGCTTAGCCATTTTATGGATTCGATAAAAATAACCAGGTCCATTATGGGACTATTTGGCAGAGGCCCCGGTCTTTAAAGAAGGGATTCCCAAATACTGGATGCGTTTCATAAGAAGTGCAGTGCGTTTCATAAGAAGTGCAGGGCTCTTGTGGAATAGCAGGAGTTCGGGACTGTCACCTTGGCACTGCCAGCTTGACGTGGGAGGGTTCGGAAGGTGTACAGAGTTTTAGATCGATCTAGTGGTAGCTAATGGTAGGGCCGCCCAGGCCGATCTTGTCGAAGCCAAGGGTAGTCCGACCTGCCGATTAGTTATAAAACAGAATAAACTATAAAATTGTTGCCTTCTAAAAAGCTCCACTGCAGGACATTCCCTCAGTTCTGTCAGAAAGCACGCTTTATCTGAAGGTGCATCATCCAGATCTTGGGCGTGGCGACTCTCTCGTACCGTTTACGTATTTATACATTGGTACATAAGCATTTTGTAATAGCACCTTAACCTCAGACAGCAATCCGTTTAACCTGCTGACGACTAATCATTCAGTGGGTAAAGGGTCTTGATAATGACCAAAACGTTGTCTTTTCGAAAAAATGTTTGAGGGGAAATTATGGACTCTATGACAAAAAATTTAAATTTCTGAGGAAATAGCCTAGTTCTATGACCCAATTTATAGATTAAATGAATAAACAACCTTGAACTTATACTCATAAACAATCCATTTATTTTTACTTGCAGAACGCCTACAGATAAACTGCCAAGATGAGACTCAAACCTGCCGCACCGACGCTGCGTCTGTTGCTGCTGCTGCTCCTTCAACTGCTCAATCCGCGTTCCAGCCAAGCGATTTTTGGTCGTGAGGAGTGCAATGAGCTGAAGATCAGCTCATCCTGTCAATGTTTAGCCTCCACAAATGAATACGAGATCTATTGTCATAGCACATATAATCCCAAATTTAAGCTTACCATACGTACCATGCGAACCGGTTCCAATGTGCAGATCGAGTGCAACCTAACCGATGCTTCGGAGTACAAGTTGTTGCCACAACTAAGCATAGGTGCCATTGATCGTGTGCAGATACAACGTTGTCCGCTGCCAGGTCATACGCCTATAGCGGGCATTTTGGATCATCTGGGCATTAAAAATCCCAAGATGTTAATTTTCGAGAGCGATAATCTGGGCGTGAATATGACACGCAAGCATTTGGAACGTTTGCAAAATCTAAAACGTCTGCGTTTCACCTCGCGACGTCTGGCCTATATGCCAGCTGATTTTCTTAATGATTTGCGTAACCTCACCTGGTTGGATTTGCGCTCCAATATAGCAGAGCTGCCCGCGGCTATCTTTAGCAATCTGGAAAACTTGGAATTTCTCGAACTGGGCAGCAACAATCTGAAGCAATTGCCGCATAAACTTTTTCACAATTTGCATAAGCTGCAACATTTGAATCTCTGGAGCAATCAGTTGCATAATCTTAGTCGTGGCGACTTTGAGGGCGCCGGTTCTGTCTTGGATTTGGATCTCATGGACAATGGCATTGAGCAGCTGCCGCACGATGTTTTTGCCGCCTTGACCAATCTGAGCGTCATCAATCTTAGCGCTAATCATTTTCGCGCGCTGCCCGAGGGTCTCTTCGAGTATAACAAACAGCTGAAACAGGTGCGTCTGCTGAACAATCGTGTGCCCATGTCCACGCTGCCCGCCAGACTGTTTGCAAATCTGCCCGAGCTGCTTATAGTGTCCGTGCGTTGTGATTTGGAAACGTTGCCGGCAGATTTGTTGGAGCACTCTACACAGGTGACCAATGTGACGCTGGCCAGCAATTATTTGGGAACGCTGCCGGAGAAACTATTGGCGCAGCAGGAGCAGCTGTTGAGCCTGGATGTGTCCAAAAATCGTCTAACACATTTGCCCGATGGATTGTTTGAGCATGCAATAAGTTTGGTGGACTTGAATTTGGCCGAGAATCTGATGACGGAGATAAGCGGGTAAGTGAAAGCTAGAGGATGTGGCTCCTTAGAGAGCACTGCATTAATACCATCTTTTCTTTTAATATTTACAGTGAAATCTTTAGCAAGCTAACCAAACTGGAAACACTGAATCTAAGCAATAATAATCTACGAACCATTAGCGCATTTGCTTTTTCCACAACTGCTGAGCTACGTCACATCCAACTGCAACATAATCACATAGATCTGCAGTCACCTTTGTTGGGTGCACAATTCCAAACCGAGATTGGTTCACCATTTTCGCAGCTGGAAAAACTGCACACACTCAATTTACGCAACAATTCCATTATGTTTATCTACAATGATTGGAAGTTTTCACTGCGCAGTCTACAGGAGCTGGATCTCAGCTATAACAATCTGAGCGCCTTGGAGCCCACGGATCTGCAGTTCCTTTCGCGTAATAATGTCAGCTTGAATGTGACACACAATCAAATACGCAGCGTCATATTTTATTCCGAACTGGATACCTCGTCCACTGGTGGTAACACTGTCAATGTGGATCTAAATGATAATCCCTTGGACTGTGATTGTCTGATGCTGCATTTTGTACAGCTGGTGCGTGGAGAGCTACAGCCCAGCTATGCCAAGCAGCTGGAGCTGCACACCGATAGACTAAGCTGCGCCAAGCCGGAGAATCTAGCCGCACGTCTGGTACGCTATGTGGAACCACGTGAGCTGCTGTGCAACTTTGATCAGTCGGAGGAGCCACGCCTGCGTCGTTGTCCACGTGATTGCGACTGCAAAGTGCGCACCTTTGATCATGCCTTGGTTATCAACTGCGCACATGGTAACCTTACTAAGATACCCAAGCTGCCCAGATTGTCGGATAGTTTGAAAGTAATGGAGCTGCATATGGAGAATAATACGCTGCTTAAACTGCCTGCCTTTAATGCACCCGGCTATGAGAATGTTACCAGCTTGCATCTGGCGGGCAATAATCTGACCCAGCTGAATATTGAAAACCTGCCGAAGCAGCTGCGTCTGCTGGATGTGCGCGGCAATCAGCTTGAGATGCTCAACTCTACAGTCTTGGAATTCCTAAACCGCACCATGAGCAGAAGTTCGGTATATCTGTCGCAGAATCCCTGGGTATGCAACTGTCATGCCAAGGATCTGCTGCTTTTTACGCAAAACAACTATGAACGCATAGCAGATCGCTCGGAAATGTACTGCATGGATGCGGAAATGCCCACACGCATGGAGGATTTGTCTATAAATGATATATGTCCGGCTTCTAGAGGACTGGTCATAGCTGTGGCGGTGGTCATCTCGCTGGCTGGCTTTTTGGCGGGCATTACGGCAGCGCTGTATTACAAATATCAGCAGGAAATTAAAATCTGGTTATATGCGCACAATATGTGTCTGTGGTTTGTTACCGAGGAGGAGCTGGACAAGGACAAGAAGTTCGATGCCTTTGTATCTTACTCACAAAAGGATAAGAACTTTATAGAGCAGTTTTTGGTGCCGCAGCTGGAGCATGGTCCCATAGAATTCAAGCTGTGCGTGCATGAGCGCAACTGGCTGGTGGGCACTTCCATACCCGAGAATATAGTGCGTTCCATATCGGACTCAAAGCGTACCTTGATAGTATTATCACAGAACTTTATCAATTCGGAATGGTCACGCATGGAGTTCCGTGCGGCGCATAGATCAGCCTTGAATGAAGGACGCGCGAGAATTATTGTCATTATATACTCGGACATTGGCGATATTGAGAAGCTAGATGATGAGCTAAAAGCCTACTTGAAAATGAATACCTATTTGAAGTGGGGTGATCCTTGGTTCTGGGATAAGCTGCGTTATGCTATGCCACATCGCACGCCGCTAAGTAATATGGGCAATGGACAATTGATCAAATCTGCGCTAAAGGGTTCAACGGATGATAAGCTGGAATTAATAAAACCTTCGCCGGTGACGCCACCGCTGACCACACCGCCGGCAGAGGCAACCAAAAATCCGCTAGTGGCACAGCTGAACGGAGGTAATGCACATACGGCCATCATGATAGCCAATGGCAAGAATGGTCTAACGAATCTTTATGCGCCCAATGGCAAGGTGCATGCCAATGGACACATTAATGGCGCCTTCATTATCAATACAAATGCCAAGCAAAGTGACGTATAGGACTGGGAGAAGTCGGAGCTGTATCAGTTCGAGCCCGATGAGCTATTGTTTTGTTGAAAACGTTAGCTGCTGCTCCACTGCCAGAGCCCAAACAATCCACAAGCCCACTAACACTTGCCAATCCTTTGGAAGAAGCTATGACCAATTTGAAAAAGAACTCTCTGTAACCGCGGAATATTATCAAATCTAGACAAGATTTTTAAAAACTGAAATTCGACTTTTTTTTAACAATATTTTCTTAACTTAAACTTTTAAACGGGAAGTGCCAGCAAGCTCGGAATGGATTTCTCTTAAATTCTTGGATGCTCTTAAAAACTTGTTGAAAAGGATATCCCTCATTTACCAATTCCGCATATATCTTGCATTATATATAATGCATATTTGATGAAAATTTACATTTTTCGATATGTATTTCATGTGGCCTTTGTTTACATAAAGTAAAAAAATTAAATAGGCAAGAATTAATGTGTAGCTTTAGCACCACACTTTGTTTTAATTTTTAAGCGACTATAATTAATGTTTTAATGACTTTAGTTAGGCCTAGTCTGTAAGTCTGTTTAAAAACTTTATATTATTTTGTATATTATAAAAAACAAACACAAATTGTATATTTCTCTTAAGAACAAACGCAAAGCAACTGAAGCCGCAACTAAAATTTTAAAGAATCTCATTTTTTTTCTACTTTTGCATTTTGAACAAAAACTTTATTTTCAATTTATTTTTAAACACCCTATATATATATATATAAAAAAAAAAACTATATGCTATATGCCGTTTACTAAATGTATTCGTGAACAAAACAGAATGCCTTCTATGTATGTATGTATGCTAGTTATATATTACTAAAACATAAGTAAATATACATATGTATATATATATATATATATATATACAACCAGTGTGTGTGTATATACATGCAATTGTAAATAAATTAAAAGAAATTCTATTGTATTGCATAAAACAAATAAACATTTTTTCACTTCATATATCATAATAATACATATATATGTTATACCTGCGGGCATATGCATATAATTCAATATTGCTAAATATAGAAATCATAAATCGTACATACACACATACACACTTGCATAGTACATAATAATAATTTCAATATGCATACATATTAACATTTTCGAATACAAAAGTTTTGCAATATATAATTCATCTTATATTTAACTATGCGATATGATAAATTTAATTAGCATAAATATATTATATAAGTAGCTATATCAAGTCTCTGAAATGTAATACCTAAGGTACCTACACATATAAGCAGACATACACTCATTTGCATATACAAACAAAAATATAGACATGCATACTACATCACAATAAATGTAAATGTTTATGGTAAACTCATAAATATACAACAAATAAATAAAATATATTTTAAAAAATAAAACAAAACGTATGTTGTTGCTGATTTATTTATAAACAATTTGCGGAATTAATTGGAACACATAAATAAAGCTACTTGAGGCGGAAATGGCGACTAAAGGATACCCTGTGCAATTATGTTATGGAAATATAATTTCCTGAACAGAGTTAAAGAAAGGCTTATTGGAAGAAAAATGAGTTTTATACAACAATGTATATATATTTTATAAATCATTTGAATTAAAACCAGAGTATAATGTTATAAAAAGTAAGTAAAATGTCATTTAAATCATCGTAAAAGCTGCTACGGTTCAAAAGTTATGCCACAAAACGTATAGGCAGCCAAATAAAACAATTTCAAAAAAGTGTAGCATACTTTTAGTTACTTCATTTATTTATTGATTGCAATTCCTCACAAAAAATGTAGCATACTTTTAGTTACTTATTAAAATTCACCTGCTGCTGGTTTCTGTTCGCCTGGTAACTGATTTCTGGTCATTGGAAATTTTGTATGGACAAATTGAAATCAAAGCCAAATAATTATTCTTTTTGCTATGTGAACACGCACACAATGAAACTTTAAGTATTTTAAACACTTTTTGATAAGGCAAAGAAACTTATATAAAGCTATAGAGCACACTCCATTTGCAATTCGCTAATAGCTGGAAAGTAGAATAATAATAAATATAACAAATATTTTGGTATGTTATCTTTTGTCAACTATTCGTTCTCTTTCTTTCTGTGACAAATTCAAAGATTATGATATAAAATTTTTTTACCACTTGAGTGGAACATACTTTTAGTTTTAGGAATTTATTTTTATACCCTGTACCGAATGGTACAAAGGGCTATATTAAGTTTGTGCAAGACGACAAATGCATGCAACATATAAAAGGACTCATCGGAGACACCCCAAAGTTACTTAAAATATGATCAGGGTGAATAGAGAAGTCGATATACCCATATCCGTCCCTCCGTCCGTCTGTCTATCTGTCCGTTTGAACGCCTAGATTTCAGAAATGGTAAGAGCTAGAGTAACGAAACCAACCAAAAATTAGATCCCATATTATTCCATAGGAGACAAGTTTATTATATTTTTTTGATAGCGGGGTTAAATTATACTAGCTCCCATGGGGGTGTTTGAGACGACCTCGACGAAAAAAAAAGCGTTTTAGATGAATAATTTTTGTTTGTTTATAAAGATATCGTAACCAAATTTGGTATTCGAAAGTTTTTTATAGTTCCCAATCACTGTACCAAATTTGATCGAAATCGGTTGACTATATCATATAGCTCCCATAGGACCGATCGGCCAAAATAACTTTTTTAAAGAAAAATTCGCTATATTTCGTTTTTTAATAAAGATATCGTAACCAGATTTGGCGTTTGGAACCACCACTTAAGCAATGTGCCAAATTTGAACAAAATCGGTTGACTATATCATATAGGTCCCATAGGTCCGATCTTCCAAAAAATCGATTTTTTAACAAAATTTGTTGTGTTTCGTTTGTTTGTTAAGATATTGGGACCAAATTTGACATTCGTTAGTATTTTATAGTTCCTAAGCACTGTACTAAATTTAATCCAAATCGTTTGACTAGATCATATAGCTTCCATAGGACCAATCGGTCCAAAAACACGTTTTTTATACAAAATTCGATGTTTTTCGTTTGTTTGTAAAGATATTTGAACTAAATTCGGCATTCAGATCTTTTTTAAAGTATATAAGCACTGTGTAGAATTTTATTGAAATCGGTTGACTATATTGTATAGCTCCCGAAGGAACGATCGGTCAAAAAAAATGTTTGCTTAAAAATTCTTCTGTTTTTGTTTTTTTGTGAAGGAACTAGATTTTATTGCAAGCTAGTGGTACAGGGTATCCCATAGTCGTCCGCGCCCGACTTTACGCACGCCATTTTTTTTCTCTGGTCCGGGAACATTTTGTACTGTGCCTGTGGATTCATATTTTTTCACTTGACGCTCAATTGTTGATCTGACAGAACAATTATGACGACCATAAATTGGACGTAGCGCTGAGGCCACTGATTCCGAATTTCGATAGTAAATTTTAATAATTTCGACTCGTTGGATCGTATATCTTTCCATGATAAAATGGCAAACCTTACTAAAGGGAAATGTCACTAGAGCGGGAAAAATATGGCGTCGATTGGTGTCCCTATCGGTCTACTTTTGTAGCGTACCTATTGAAAAACCCGATATAAGCAATTTATAACTTTTCACCCACATTATTCATAAAACAATTTTCTAAAGTATTTGAATTTTATGCTCATTTTTTTTATTAATTTTATTGTTTCTTACACAGAGCACATCATATAAGTATAGATTTTATGCGTAATAAAAGTGTATAGTTTTATAAATGACTTGAAAAACTGCTAATTATTAATTTTAAGTACATATAGCCATACGCTTGTCACAGTGTGCCTTAGTTTCATTTTATTTTTTGTTTAGCAGTAACTCAACTTTACTAAAATTTTGGTAATTATTGTTATTTATTTTAAGTACAAAATCACACAATTACAATTAAAGCAATAAGCTAATTTGCTTTAATTAAAAATGTTACTTGAAATACTATCAAAGTTCGCGAAGCAATTGTCCAATGCAATTCTTTCGAATTATACATATAGTAGTTAACTATGCATGTATATGTATATATATTGTGTATAGGTATTTAAAAGGTGTTCCTTTACATTTTCTTTTAAGGTATATAAAATATATATGTAGTTCCTTTATTTAATGCATACATTTTATTATTTATGTATTTATTTTTTTCAAGTTTTTATTTTTTCCATAACCTACGCGTATTGTACATTCATCAACCAACATTCATCATGAAGCTAATCAACTTTCGTTTCATTTCTACTAGTTTTATTTTTTACTTTGTTTTATCTTTGTTTTTTAATTTTTAGTCACAATCAGTTACATATTTTGTCTTTGGTGTTTAACAATTCCAAACTTTGGGATTTTGCATGTCTTGTCTAAAATAATATTTATCCGCCGCCGCTTTTGTTTAACTTTGCATAAAAAAAATCAGTACGCGAGAGATCGAACAAAATGGCTGATTACAGTTACTTGGGCACGCCTTCTAAAGCAGCATATCATCATCGCTCTCCGTAAACTCGCCATTGGGTTCCAGCAGCAAATTGGCCTCCTCGCCAGAATGCACCTGTGCAGCCAGCAGGAGAAAAAAAAAGAAAAATACCATAAAATACCAGAAAACTGTTCAGTGCAGCACAAATCTTAAGTGTTGGGCAAAAAAGCTGTGTGTGCAAAACTGAAATCTCAAAAAAATGGCTTCGTGTTAACAAGTACCCTTGAATATCTTACAGCAGAGCGGCTGCGCCTGAAGAACCGACGCACCCGCTGGCGTCGCGCCGGTGAGAAGGCAAAGAGTCCAACGCAGGCCACGCAGAACGTCAGCGACAAGATGGCCGCCAAAATGGCTAAAAGTAAAAGAAAGCAAAGCAGTTCGGTTAAATTTGCATGCTCTTAACGTTAGCTTAAAGTTTACATTAAAGATCGATTGTGTTATAAATTGCTAGTTTGGACAATGTCCTGTGTGTTTTTTTTTAAGGTTCACAACTTTGAGTTGGCAACACTGCTTAACATACTTTATATTGGTATGTATATATGTTTCCAATACCTTTGGAGATTCTGACCATTCCAAATAAAGGCATTAAAGCGTAAATCGGGTTGCTGTTATTCTTATATTGATTTAATATTTTTTTGGAGGCTATAGGATTTTGAAAAATTTCACAGGGTTCAGGAAAATAATAGAGCACATCTGCAATCTTGGCAAATACAATGCTCATCGACGACTTTTTTAATAAATCGAAAGGATTAGGGCAACAAAAATTATAAATACAAAATTTTTTGTTTTTAGACCACTGAAATCGTATTATTGGTTCATAACAAATAAACACCCTGTAACAGTAGCGAATTTCCGGGGAGTTTTCGAGTCCGGATACCCAAAATATTAGAAAAATGGGATTGACAGCCTTTTGTGAGCTGTGACATATATATAACATATATACTTAGAAGTAAAGAACCCGCATCTGCCATGTACCATCACTACAAAGAAATAGTTAAATGAACCTATTTCGATTGGAGAATTTAGCTGATTTCCCAAGCGGTGTTATAATGATGTGTCGGAGAAATGACAAAAACTCATTTCGAGTTATATATCAACTATATATAATAATATAGTAATCTGATACCTGGCTAAAATACTGTCCTACTGTCGTGATTCAAGCTATAGAAGTAATAGAATGGCCCAAAATATTTTTCCCCCGGGCCCGGATTATCTCTCTACTGCCCTCCCTATAAGGTGTATATAACAGTTATAGTTACAGATAAAAAAAATAAACTTTCCAGTCTAAATATCTATGTTAGTGTGCGTATCTTCTTCTAATACCCTTCATACAAAAGAAAGAATAGGGAATATCATAGTCGGAATGACTCGACTAGTTTTGTTTGAAAATATAGTTTACTAATACGAGGTGTGTTCAAAAAGTTAGGTGACTTTTTTTTCGATTATCGATTTTTTTATTTTGTTGTGTTGGTACACTCTTCCCGAACATCTGTACCAAAATTCAAGTAAATGACATTTTTTGTTTGGTTGTGAGAGGTGTAAAGGTTATAAGTGTTTTGCGTGCTCGGCGATTTTTTGCTATCAAAAAATATGGATCAACGGATTTGCATCAAATTTCGTGTAAAAAATAAAATTCAGTGCTCCGTAACACTTGAAATGTTGACAGTAGCATAAGGTGAAACTGTTCTGAGTAAAAAAAAAGTTTACAAGTGGTACAAACTCTTCCAAGATGGCCGGGAAGATGCCAATGACGAGCCTCGCTCTGGGCGCTCAAGCACTTCAACAACTGTTGAAAACGTTCAAGCAGTGAAGAAAATTGTTTTGGAAAAACGTCGAATCACTATAAGAGAAGTTGCTGAGGATGTCGGTATATCGCATGGCTTGTGCCATGAAATTTTTTCTAACGTTTGGGGCATGAGACGTGTGTCAGCGAAGTTTGTTCCGAAATTGCTAAATTTTGACCAAAAGAACCGTCGCATGAGCATCGCTGAAGTCGACCCAGATTTACTCAAAAGGGTCATAACTGGTGACGAATCATGGGTATATGGTTATGATATCGAACCAAAGCCTAATCATCCCAATGGAAGCGGCTAGAAGAGCCAAGACCGAAAAAGCACGCCAAGTTCGATCAAATGTCAAAGTTTTGCTCACAGTTTTCTTCGATTATACATCAACTAAATAATATAGTCATCTGATCCGCACCTGTATTTACCTGGCTAAAATATGCACCGACTCCCTCTCAACGCTGAAAGCCATAACGAACCCACCCATCAATCAAATAAGAGAAATAATCTCTTCCCAACACAGGAAAATCAGGCTTATGTGGACACCTGCACACATGGGAATCTCCTGAAATGAGCTACCAGATAAAGCAGCAAAAGCAGCGACACTTGCCCCTCTAATACTCCCCAACTCCATAACCCAAAATGATGTAAGTAGGCTCGTAAGCTCTGAATACATTCGTGCGCTTGAAGAGCATTGGCTTGGGTACACCGAGTTCTATCAATTCATAAAACCAACTTAAAAAGCTCTCAGGATTCCAGTTACAGCAAACAGAAGACATGCAATAAAATACACAAGATTCCGACTAGGACACACAAAACTCGCAAACGAGCCCATCTTCAATAAAAATGGCGCCACCCAGCTGTCCTTTAATCTACCCAACCTTACAATAGAAAATTTAACCCAAAACTACCAAAAACTCACAAACTATTTGTAACTCTTTCAAAATTCCACCCTTAACCATACTTCTCACAGACGCTTCCCAAAAAAACATAAGCCAATTCATAAATTGAATGTCTAAATTTAATCTTGTAAATAAATTCTAGAAATAAGCCATCAACTGTAAATATATGTACCACCCAGCCTGAAGGCCTCTTACCATCTCTAAGATCTACGAATTGATATGGACGGATGGACAAACGGTTATGTCTATAAAGATTTCTCTAGTCATCCTGATCACACTTTAGGTAACAAACTATGTGTACCCTTTGAATGCTACATCTACAGGGGATAAGAATTTAGTACTTTTGGGAAATCTGCGAGCAAAAACATTTTCTTTGACCAATCCGTCATATAGGCAGACCAGACGATATGGGGAAAGGAAGTGAATTTGCCGCGGAGTCGTTTATTAGAGGAGCCGGTGTAATTACTGTCGTACTGTCGTGATTAAAGCTAAAGGAGTAATAGTATGGTCCGAAACATTTTTCCCCCGGGCCCGGATTATCTCTGAACTGGTGTATGGGTCAGGCTTTCTCAAGTGGACCAAAAAATTACCAAAGTTCATATTTTGTTATGAAATTTTGCCAGCATCGAGTTTGATGATTCAGATGTACATTCTGAAATTTTTTTTTGAAAAATTTTGAATGATTGATTTTTTATGAACAATTAAAAAATTAAAAAAATTTATGCAGCGATGAGATAAGACACGTTTTTCTCCGAAAGTTAAAGTCCGTTTGATACAATTTTTTAACTACAGATTGACAAGAGATTAAACTATCGAAATACATTTTTATACCCTGTACCGTATGGTCCAAGGGTATATTAAGTTTGTGCAAGCCGAAAATGTATGTAACATATAGAAGGAGACGTCGGAGACACCCCAAAGTTACCTAAAATATGATCAGGGTGAATAGAGAAGTCGATATACCCATGTCCGTCTGTCCGTCTGTCCGTCCGTCTGACCGTCCGTGTGAACGCCTAGATCTCAGAGATGGTAAGAGCTAGAGTTACCAAACTTTCACATTAGATCCCATATTATTCCATAGGAGGCAAGTTTATTTTATTTTTTTGATATCGGGGATAAATTATATAGCTCCCATGGGGGTGTTTGAGACGACCTCGAAAAAAAAAGCGTTTTAGATGAATAATTCGTTTGTTTATGAAGATATCGTAACGAAATTTGGCAATCGAAAGTTTTTTATAGTTCCCAATCACTGTACCAAATTTGATCAAAATCGGTTGACTATATCATATAGCTCCCATAGGACCGATCGGCCAAAATAACTTTTTTAAAGAAAAATTGGCTATATTTCGTTTTTTAATAAAGATATCCTAACCAGATTTGGCGTTTGGAATTTTTTTAGACCACTTAAGCAATGTGCCAAATTTGAACAAAATCGGTGGACTATATCATATAGCTCCCATAGGTCCGATCTTCCAAAACATCGATTTTTTAACAAAATTTGTTGTGTTTCGTTTGTTTGTTAAGATATTGGGACCAAATTTGACATTCGTGAGTATTTTATAGTTCCTAAGCACTGTACCAAATTTAGTCCAAATCGTTTGACTAGATCATATAGCTCCCATAGGACCAATCGGTCCAAAAACACGTTTTTTATACAAAATTCGATGTGTTTTGTTTGTTTGTAAAGATATTTGAAATAACTTTGGCGTTCATATCTTTTTTAAGGTATTTAAGCACCGTGTCAAATTTTATTGAAATCGGTTGACTATATCATATAGCTCCCATAGGAACGATCGGTCAAAAAAAAATTTTTGCTTAAAAATTCTTCTGTTTTTGGTTTTTTGTGAAGAAATCGGACTTTATTACAAGCTAGTGGTACAGGGTATCCTAAAGTCGTCCGCGCCCGACTTTACGTCCGCCATTTTTGTGTATGTGCTTGTGCGCGACAAGCGGAAAAAACCACCCTCGTTGTTGTTGTCGCGCGTAAGCGACGATCAATACATACACAAAAAATGATTTTTTGTTGCTAATGCTTGCAATTAACGCGTATTCCGACACATAAAAATATACTGTGCTCGATCCTTTTGAGAATGTTCGCATATTTTTGCATACATAATTTCTCAAACGTTTATTACTTAAATAAAAATTAAAATATTTGATCTCAATTTTTCAGAAATTGTTTAAATTTTCAATTGTTTATAAAAAAATTTTTTACAAGCATTAAAACATATATATGCAGTTAAAAAAAATGTATTTCGATAGTTTAATCTCTTGTCAATCTGTAGTTAAAAAATTGTATCAAACGGACTTT
Organism: Chymomyza amoena; assembly: GCA_037043745.1. Lineage (NCBI taxonomy): Eukaryota > Metazoa > Arthropoda > Insecta > Diptera > Drosophilidae > Chymomyza > Chymomyza amoena. The sequence goes on along the minus strand of JBAMAX010002737.1, from coordinate 266,227 downwards.
AACTTTTGGAGAAAAACGTGTCTTATCTCATCGCTGCATAAATTTTTTTAATTTTTTAATTGTTCATAAAAAATCAATCATTCAAAATTTTTCAAAAAAAAATTTCAGAATGTACATCTGAATCATCAAACTCGATGCTGGCAAAATTTCATAACAAAATATGAACTTTGGTAATTTTTTGGTCCACTTGAGAAAGCCTGACCCGTATATAACGAAGTGAACTGATTTCGCCTTTGGGAGTTATAGATAAAAAAAATATAAAAAATATAATCTTTCCAGTCTACATATCTATGTTAGTAAGCGTATCTTCTTCAAATACCCTACATACAAAAGAAAGAATAGGGAATATCATAGTCGGAATGACTCGACTGGTTTTGTTTGAAAATATAGTTTACTAATACATTAAGTGTCTTTATAATTACGTCTTCATAACCACCAAGCAATTTAATACTTAAAGAGAGTTCATATACGAGGGTGGTCCGAAAAATACTCGGCTTCCCTGCCGGATGGCGCTACTATCGCAAGAGAAATTTACTATCGGCTACTATCAAAATTTATGCCGAGTCGAGCTCACATGTGGAAGCGCATCCAAAATGTTCGTAATTCTTTTGTAGACTAAGTACTTATCGGATCACCCTCCTTTGGTTAAATAAGAATGCTAAGTAGTTAAAGCCAACGATAGCTGCAAGTATATAGTATAGTAGGGTAGTACTTACTTCCCACACTGCTTGTTACCCTCTCGGCAGCTTTGATTTCAGGAGTTCCATTCGTTGTAGTTGTTGTTGCAGTCGTTGCTGTTGCTTTTGTTGTTGGAGTCGTTGGTGTCGTTGTTTTTGCTGCTTGACCAGACGCAGTTGGAGCTGCTGCTGTTGGCGCAGCTTGTGTGCTAGTGACACTGTTGTCCTCCTGACTCGGCTTGGGTAGACCCAGGAATTCGCAAATGCTGGGCGTGCGCTGTACATAGAGTAAATTACATTCCGTAGCCTGGAAAAGCGCAAACATGCCGAGAAAACAGATTGTTGTAATTAGAAAGTTTCTTCATTAAGTGCAAGGCAAATAAATAAATAAATTGATATAGAAAAATGCATAAATTGCAAGCGGAATTATAACGCCGCTGGTCAGGGGTCCTCACCACAGCACCAATCCAGCCAAGGCGCAAAATCCTTTTCACCCTACCCAGCCATACCCCCAACAAAAGACAAGCAAATTGTAGTTCACACAGCTTGTTTCCGTTGTGGCACCCTCCAGCGCAACACTTTCCTCACACTTGCAACCCAACCAAGAGCATTTCCGGCGTGGCGATAACCAACTGGCAACCAGGAACAGAAACTAGAAAATGAAACGAGAATAGCGCACAGCAAATGTGCGCATAATTTAAAAAGTTTTGCGGCGGCTGCAACTGGCAACTGGCAGCTCTGGCAACTCTTGCAACTGCAAGTGGCAAAAACGCGAGGCAAATACGTTGGCCCAAAAACTTTGGCGCCAGACACCAGCTAGCTAGGACTATAGACAGTGTGGACTTTGGGCTAGGACTACAACAACGACGACGACGCATTAAAAAGTTTGCAGCCATTTAAAATCCCATTTCATTGAATCGCTAATTTTCCGACAGTGTCGTTGTTGGCGTTGTCTCTTGGCTTCCCATATCCTTGTTATTGTCCTTGCTAACAAAAAATAAAGCACCGAATATATGAGGCACAAAAAACTGTCGCCGTGTTTAGAATTTTTCCGCCTTGCAGTTCAAAAGTAAAACACGCAAAAAACTGGTGATGATTTTTATAGTCAAAATTTGTTCACTTTTTTGCAATAATTTAAATGGAACTTGAATTGGGGCTAATAGCACTTGGTAACAAAGCGAAAGAAAAGTTGAGCCAGTTATTAGAATTAATTAGTTTTTTGATGTGGCTGGGCTTCCTAATGACGAAAATAATATGTTTTAGTAGAATGTTGGAAAAAGGGCAAAAAGGACAAAAAATTTGTTATATAATTTTATATTCTCTAATATATGTAATATATTAACAACTAATTATTAATAAAAAATTATATATTGTAGTTACGACATTAAAACATTTTAAAGTTGTTTCAAAACTTAGGTTATAAAATGGAAAATGGTTAAAAATTCATATTTTGGTCTGATATGCAACATTTTTTGAGCATATTTTTTTTATCATTGCGGGTGATGGACCAGTGTTTGGAATTTGAGCTACCGATTATTTGTCTTTTAAAACGTCATATGTCATTTATATATTGGTAAATATTTAGTAAAAACATTGACATTTACGAAATGGGACGCTATACGCTCGAAGAAAGTTGGGAAATATTAAAATTGGGCGGAAGATCGTTTTGTCGAAGATGACGAATTTTATCGAAAAATCATCTTCTCGGGCGAAGCTCATTTCCACCCCGGTGGTTATGTTAATAAGCAAAATGGTCGCATCTGGGGCTCAGAAAATCCGCAAGCGTTCCAGGAGAAGCCAATGCACCCACAACGAGTTACTGTTTGTTGTGGAATTTGGTTTGGCGGCGTCATCGGCGCATTTTTCTTCGAAAATGAAGGAGCCGCCGAAACCATCAATGGCATGCGCTACCGTGCAATGTTGACCAACTGGTTCTTCGAACAAATTGAAGATGAAGCCTTGGAAGATATTTGGTTTTAACAAGACGGCGCCCCGTGCCACACAGCGAACGCCACAATCGATCTTCTGCGCACAATCTCCAGAAATCGTTAAATCAGCCGAAATGGCGTTGTGAATTGGCCACCAAGAAGCTGCGATTTGATGCCTTTGGACTATTATCTTTGGGGTACGGTGAAAGTTGAATGTTATGCCAACAATCCGCAAACAATTAATGAGCTGAAGGACGAGATTGGAGCCGCTATTGCCAGGATAAGGCCCGAAACAATCGAAAATGTGCCCAAAATTGGACCGATCGAGTGGCATACTGCCAAGCCAGCCAGGCGGTCATTTGACCGAAATTATTTTTCATAAATAAATGTCATGAACCAACCTTTCAAATAAAACTTTGAACATTGAAAAATATTCAACCGTTTTGTTTTTATAGCAAAATTTTTATATGGACCACCCTTTATTATGATTATTGTTCCAACAAATCGAAATAATTTTTTAAGTTATTAATTAATTAATTGAGTGTTTTTTTGCAAGTTCTGAAAAATGCATTATTTTAAATAAATAATGGCCAAATTATACCCTTATAATAACTTATTATATTTAAAGCAAATTAATTGCAATTTAAAAATAAATCAACTTCATAACACTTCCAGCACTCAGATTCGACAAAAAGCTCATTGCTGCATTATAACCCAAAACAATAAAAACTGTTGCATACTTTTAGCTGCCGTCGCCCATTTTGTTCTTAAGCAGCGTCAAACAAAAAGCTTATTGCTACAGCAACTTAAACGTGCAACTTGTTGCGTTTTCAGCTTATTGAATTTAAAAGCAAATTTTCTTTGCATGCTTAATTCCCAGTGCATCTTAAAGTAACACTTTTAACAGCTCGTTTATCACTGCTAACAATAACACGCCCAGTGGGACCAAACCGAACAACTGATTAACACGCTGCATTAAGCAAATTAAGCATGAAAAATATGTCAAACAGCACAGACAGAGCTGAGCTGAGCTGAGCTGTGAACTGAACTGAGCTGAGCTGAGCAGACTTGAGCGGAGCTGACAAAAAGAATTAATAAGAGCTTCTCCAAGGAGCATGACATGCAATTAACGGCAGCCAAACCAAATACAAACTCGTACGTAACTACTATACTTATAGAGAAGATGTACACTCCGAGTCAATTAAATAGAAGCATCTTATGCAATGTATGAAGATTATTTTTTGCTTCAGATTATTTCTCTTATTTATTTAGAACCAATAATGAAATGAGCGACTTGGGGGATTATGGACTATATCAGGCTAAGGGAGTTCCATTATACAAGAATTAAATAAAGGTTGCAGCAAAATATCCATTTTAATTTTAATATGAAATTTAAGTATATATCAAAAATTTGGTATTTCAAAAATTCAAGTTTGTTCCAAAAAATTATCATAATACCACTGGATGGTTATAGATGAACGATAAATTCAGCAGCGCACTGAGCCCATAGGAATCTCATTCCAACGAGGGAAAAATATATTTTGCAGAAAATATTCCGATGTGGACAAACTGTCAAGGGGAGTAAGCCTGTTCAGTACCCATAATAGATCTGTTACTGTACTGAGCACAACCAGCATTGGGTAAGGTGGGACAAATCCGAACTAGTATTGATATTGGCTATAAAATGCTCACGTGACATCGCATCAACTCTTCGGATAAGCCTGTATGTACCACTTTTGAGAGAAAGTAGGAGGTCGTGTTTGACCACACTGTCGGGTTTGCCCCACCTTATCCGGTGAAGCGAAACTATCAAGGGCGAGCCAGCTTGCTCAGGGCCTATAAGGAATCCAAGGCTACGGAGCAAACACTTATGGTAAAATGGGGGAAATCCGGCCAAGTAATTGGTTTTGGCTATAAAATGCTTATTTGACATCGGATCAACTCGTCCCATATACCAATACCGATTTTGAAAAACAATGGGAGGTCGTATTTTACCACATTATCGGGTTTTCCCTACCTGATCCTTACGACACTGCATGAGGTCAGTAAGCAAATGCCGCTTGCCTATGAAGGACCTGGCTACCAGTTTTCAAGTCTTACTTCATTTGGTTTCACAGGACATATGGGATATCGAGGGAAATTGTATTGCAGATAAACTGGCTAGACAAGGAACTACCGGCATTCTCCTTCAAGACAAGCAGAGCCGAGGCATACCTATGGCCAGCTGTAGACTGACGAAATCACATCCCCCTTACTAAAAGCCTGATGAACACATGCAGGTTATAATTTGTGCGGGAAAAGAACAAAGGAATTTGCATATTTTAATAGGGGTTAGCCCTCATTGCAAACCTGATGAGCACATGTAGGATATCATTTTTGCAGGAAAAGAACAATGGTACTATTACCGGACACTGGCTGATAGGAATCCATGTATCTAGACTTAACGTGACTCATAACGATTTCTGCAGAAGCTGCGGCGATAAGAAGGAGCTAGAGACGGTGCAGCATTTTTTTTGTTACTGCCCTGAACTGTGCAGAACAAGGTTCCACTTTCTAAAGACATACTACTTTACTGACTTATCGGAGGTCTCTGAAAAAGAGTCTAAAAAGCCTCTCGAGGTTAATTCAGATCAACGGATGGCGGTGACTTTAAGATCATATAGGACACTTAATGAGTGTCGGGTAGGGTGGTGTGTGGTCCACCCAGCGGTACCACAAAGGGCCTATTCTTGGCGTAAATGAGTTTGGACGACAAGTCCCTACTGCCGCCCTAACCTAACCTACCCTATCCACACTAACAACCAAATAAAAAGACCGCCTATTGAAAAGATAATGATATAATGATAATGAATGCTACGTATTGGTTTGCTTTGTAGCTCCTTCCCCAGATGGAGTCGGTACCTATGCAAGGGATAGATACAAGAATTTTCTTTCTAAAATGAGTTCCTTTTTGAGCGACTCCACAACACACTTTTGGAAAGGCATTAGGAAGTTAATCAAGCCCTGCCCTGATAAAAGTGCATTGTTCTATAAGATTATATTGAGACAGATTGTGAGCTTCGTTCTTTTTAGCTTTCTCCCAAAAACAAAGCACTAGCTTCAAAGCTGATATCCTCAAATAAATGATGTCTTATTTATATGACCCAGTCTGTATGCACAATTATAGCATACTGTGTGGCAGACGCAACGCAGCTCATGCGTATGCCAACCAAAACCCGAGTGGTGCTCTGTGCGCCTGTCACGCCCACTTTGGGGCGGCTGCTGATGCCACCGCTTCCTCTGCTTCTCTGCCGCTTGCTGCTGCTCTCGTCTGTTGGCTCAACTGTTGCCAACGCCATTTGGTTTGTTTATCGTAGGTGGCAAACAGCTTGCAGCTATTTGTCAACTGGTTTAAATTTGGGTCAATTGGTTTGTGCCACATAGAAATACGTGTGGTAGCATTACCAAGCTCCTCCAGTGTGTGTGTGTGTGTGTGTGTATGATAGAGAGCGAGCCAGTGTGCGTGTGTGTGTCTGGCCCTAGGGCCTCCAGCGTTAGTTTGTTTGTAGAAGCCAAACCCTGGCTGATTGCAAAACCCAACCACCCGCTCATCATTATGTTTTGTTGCACAGTGTAAATCGAGTAAACAGCAAGAAAAGTTGTGTACGAAAAAAAAAAAAATACAAATTTTCTAGAGAAAAATTTGCCAGCCTACCAAATGGTTAGGCAAATATTTTCAATCGCCATGCGTCGTCCTGCTGGCAATTTGTGCGTAATGGACTACAATGGCTATTGTGTGCTTGTATGTGTGGGATTGTGTGTGTGTGTGTATATGGGTGTAGTTAACCTCAGGCACTAATTGCACCATTTTTATACGGAGCACCCAAAGGGTAAGGGTATTATAGATTTGATGAGTGTATGTTAGAAGCCGTGGACCGTAAGTTATTTATAGTACAAAAATAATCGGGTATCGATTGAGTTGAGTGCGTCAATCCATTTGACAGGACTAGCCAGATCTTGAAGGTAAACAAAGATAGACACTTCAAGTTTTAACAAAAGTTGAGCATTTTGTGTCAAAATATATATTAGGGTCGATCAATGAAGCTAGTATAAAGGCTCTAAGTGATTTTGATTCTTTAGGTTACTCCAAGCAATTTTACCCAAGAGACTATGGGTTTTAAACGAATTCGAAGTCGCTCACTTTTTCGAAATAGTTTTCCTTTTCAAGATATTCAAAAAGACTTAGAATTTCAAATTACAAAAAAAAAATTTTTTTTTTTCCTCTAACCAAATGTGTATTTGAGCATTTTTCGGGTCGAGGAATCTATTTTTGACAAATATTTTTAATTTTGCATGCTGCCAGAGGGCGCTTTTGTGCACTTTTGAATATGCTTTCAATTTTTTTTTAATATTTTGAAAAAGTGAACCATAGTTTCTTGGATAAAGTTGATTAAAATTACCCAAAGAATCAAATTGGCGGAAAACGCCACAATGTTTTTTACCCTAATATGTATATAGATTCCCCTATGTCCAGATGTTTATTTTTATATCAAAAGCTAGAACCCAAAAGATGGAAATTTTTTCGTAATCGATACGATCCCATTTTGGTAGAACCCACTTTCTTAAATGCATACGCTCCAACAAACTCTTCATGAATTTGAAATAGCTTTTGAAAACAACTCAGAAGGATTCCAGCAAAGAAATTGTATCAAAAATCGCAGAAGACATTAGGGCAAACCAGCAGAAGAAAATGGTGAGCAAACATAAAACTATTGCGCTTCCTAAATTTTACTGTAGAAATTTTTCTTTTCCAACCCAGCTCTAATTATCTAGTTCTACGGTATTGCGAAAGGATTAAGGATACTTTATAGGTATGATAACATATTTCAAGATTGGCAAGACAGCTGATAAGCTTTTATTACACTAGTTTACAAATTAAAAAAAAAGTTGTATCCTCAAAATGAAGTCAAAAAACTTTTTATGGAAGGAAAAACATTTTCGGAATCAATTAATTAATGTCTCTGCTTTCTTATGAAACCATTATTTTAATTTTTAAATTTACGACCAAAATATATTTCAAAATTTTTTTTTTAAATTACTAAAAAATTTCATACGAATTAATAAATAAATACCAAACCGTAAAATTTACAAAAATATTGGGAAATTTAACTTTTCTTCCCAAAACCACAGTTTGTCTTTCTCGGGACGCTTTCAGCTTCAATTTTAGAATGAAAAACAATTAAAATATATCTGACTCATTATTTATTGAAAAACTTACCTTGAGTTAAGCCCAGGCCCAACAAAACAAAGATGCAAATAAATGTCAAGTACTTCATGACTCTGATATTTTTAGTTAGTGCTTGAGGATAGTATTTTACGTTCTTTATATAGCAAACTATTGTGATAATTATGTAAGCAAAACTAAATTTAAGTAATTGGTGTAACCAATGCACCTGCACCTCTTTGACGTAAATACTTTTGTGGTGTTATGTAAGATCTAAGGTCCTCAACACGAAAACCATATTTGTTGTAAATCCAAAACTTGGTGCTGCTCCGGAACATTTCACTACGGAAAATATCAGATCGTTCCCTGTCAGACAGACCAGCTACTGCGAGCTCTATCTAGTGGATTTTAAAAAGTGCAACTTAAGATAACTTTTTCGAAGCTATCGATCTGCTAGGAACATACCCTAAGGTTTTCCTAATCCACATCTAAATCGAAATGATAATTTTGGTACAGAACATTTTTACTCTTATTTTTGGAAAATAGGGCCAGACGTATACCCTTTCTCTGGGAAAAAATATATATCTATGGTATATACGAGCGCTTTGTAAGATACTTAGCCTTACCGCCAGATGGCGCTACTATGTACATATTATAGTTCTTGTAGACAACTACTGTCGAAATTTTAGCCGGATCGGTCCTGTAGTTTTTTTTTTTACCGCGTGTGAAAGTAAATCCAAAATTTACGTTTTTCTTTGGTAGGCTAAGTACAGCGAAGTGTATTCTATAGATACATAAAATAAAAGTACTAAATCTGGTTCTCATATAATAATACTTATATCGCTATAGCCGAATTTTTATAAAAATGTTATTTATTTTCGTAAAAACTTTTGTTGCATTTACTCGCTTTTGTTCTTTTTCATATATAGATATTATATAGATAGGAGATATTTACTATAAAGCTTTCTCTAATTTCATTTTACTATGGAAACGTCTAAAATTATGTTTAAATAGATATGAAACTTTTTGAACCATAATTTGTTTGATTGTTAAACGTCAAAAGCGGAAAAAGAGAAAATTTTGACTTTTGACCTACTTTTGCGTCTAACAAATACTACCGGATCGTCTATAAGGTGTTATATGCAGGTAAAAGGACGGTGGCATTATTGATATCGCAAGATGTTAAAAAAAATGGCCACCCAAATGACTATGCACCATAAACTTTTCAAAATTTTTTGCGAAATTGTTGAAATCTAGTTATAAAAAAGAAACTTATGTTTTACGTGTTACGAAGGTTCTCATGAACGCGTTGAAGAATTTCAAATATGATTTTTGCGTGTGTTAGAAGTTCTCAATACGGAAGTTTTTAGCCTATTTCGATGTGCTTGTGTGTATTGGTTCGTGAGATATACGCATTTTTGTGAATCTCGGCTTTTGTGTGTATATTGCCATATACAAAAATGGCGGACGTAAAGTCGGGCTCGGACGACTTTAGGATACCCTGTACCAATAGCTTGTAATAAAGTCCGATTTCTACAAAAAACCAAAAACAGAAGAATTTTTAAGCAAAAATTTTTTTTTTGACCGATCGTTCCTATGGGAGCTATATGATATAGTCAACCGATTTCAATAAAATTTGACACGGTGCTTAAATACCTTAAAAAAGATATGAATGCCAAATTTATTTCAAATATCTTTACAAACAAACAAAACACATCGAATTTTGTTTAAAAACGTGTTTTTGGACCGATTGGTCCTATGGGAGCTATATGATCTAGTCAAACGATTTGGATTAAATTTGGTACAGTGCTTAGGAACTATAAAATACTCACGAATGTCAAATTTGATCCCAATATCTTAACAAACAAACGAAACACAACAAATTTTGTGAAAAAATCGATTTTTTGGAAGATCGGACCTATGGGAGCTATATGATATAGTCAACCGATTTTGTTCAAATTTGGCACATTGCTTAAGTGGTCTAAAAAATTTCCAAACGCCAAATCTGGTTACGATATCTTTATTAAAAAACGAAATATAACGAATTTTTCTTTAAAAAAGTTATTTTGGCCGATCGGTCCTATGGGAGCTATATGATATAGTCAACCGATTTTGATCAAATTTAGTACAGTGATTGGGAACTATAAAAAACTTTCGAATGCCAAATTTCGTTACGATATCTTCATAAACAAACGAATTATTCATCTAAAACGCTTTTTTTTTGTCGAGGTCGTCTCAAACACCCCCATGGGAGCTATATAATTTATCCCCGATATCAAAAAAATAAAATAAACTTGCCTCCTATGGAATAATATGGGATCTAATGTGAAAGTTTGGTAACTCTAGCTCTTACCATCTCTGAGATCTAGGCGTTCACACGGACGGACGGACGGACAGACGGACGGACGGACAGACGGACAGACGGACAGACGGACAGACGGACATGGGTATATCGACTTCTCTATTCACCCTGATCATATTTTAGGTAACTTTGGGGTGTCTCCGACGTCTCCTTCTATATGTTACATACATTTTCGGCTTGCACAAACTTAATATACCCTGTATACCATACGGTACAGGGTATAAAAACTGGTATGGTTGTTAATCAATGTTTCAGGTCCAATATCGTTTCAATCATTGAGAACAGTGAAAAGCGAATTGTATAAAAATTTAACTTGTTGGAAAATGATTTGCACTAGGATTAAACTTTAGCAGATGCTGCTATTACTGCTCATTACTGCTAGCCTTAATTCATATTGAAGATTTATGCTTGAAGATGGCTAATAAAGCATTAAGACAATTGGGAATGCCGTCTCCTAATCGATCAATGCATGATGTATTTCATTTGGAAGAAATGCTACGAATCAAATTAATTATCAATCTAATCGTACTGCCCAGTACTGAAGTTCGCAATGAACGTAAAAGAATTCGGTTAAAACAGACCCGTGAAGCGCGACATTCGGCTAAAAATCTTATATTTTTCCAGATAAGCTAACTAGAGAATCTTACGATGTTTATTCACTTTAAAAGTATTCAAAAAGTTTGGGACCGTCTGCCGGGCTCACTAGTACTTGAAAAAGAAGAGGGATTCTAAGCTTCTGTTGTTAAAGTTTTGCGTCTCTAGCTATAGTAGTCTCCGAAATCTAGGTGTTTGTCACGCCTTCTTTTACCTGTTATATATAAAAATCTAGTACAAGCTTGAGTCTTTGGATACAAAGTATAATTAAAAAGAATTCTTTCTCTTGTATAGAAGATGCCATTAACCAGATTTTTTTTTTAAATGTTATCATAATAAAACTAAGATTATTTTATAAAATTATGTAAGCCATACAGCCAATCAGAACAGTAGGAGCCAACAAGTATATATAGATTTATGTAGGCCTAATAAACAAACAAAAATTGCGTTTGCCCGTAGCCCTCAGATTTTTACCCTTTTTGTGAAAATTGGCTGCAGTGTATCCCGCTGTCGGGCATTGCCTTAATGGATCCAAATATTTGTTTGATATGTGTGTATATATGTAGCTATTGGACTAAGTTCGTGGCATGTACATATATGTAACGCTAATAAAGTTTTGCCTGGCCGGCAGTAATGTGTTCGTAGGCGCAAACTTCAATTAGAACTGAAAATTGGCCAAATTATGTTGGTCGGCTCTGTACATCAAGCCTGCATTCCCGATTTAATTGCTTCCAGGGTGTCGTTACTCACACACAGCGAACAACTTGCGCACCTACAACAAATATCAATTACATAACAATGGCTGCCATGAAACTCCGCACAGCATTCCAAACCAAATGCTTCATAAGTTTGTCATCTTTAGATTAGAATTTTGGTCAGCCACTCTCAGTCGGTCGTCCTTTTGACATTAGCATATACTTGATATGCCGGAAACGCTTACATAGTGATAATTGCAAACGGATGTTGCACGTCTGATGTCTCAGCTGTTGTCCCAATGTCCAGGAAGTCTTACTGAATGCTAAGCACTTCAGTTCAGTTCAGTTTGAATGCATAACGCCCAGGGTTGCTATCAACTAAACTATGGCATTATTTTGCGGGCGTGAGCGCAGCCATTTATCAAATGATTAAGTAATAATAAAATTCACTAACGCTCACGAAAGTTTATCAGAACTTTTTGTTTCCGTAGTAATTTGAATATGACATAGTAAAGTTTGAGAACTTAAAAGTTTCTTTGTCTTTAGTGTAAGAATCGAGGAAACTTTTGCGGTCACGCAGGAAAACTCAAATGCAGATTATTGTAATGAACCAAGCGATGTATAGTCATAAATGAAGACTAAAGCGGAAACGAAGTGAAACGCTTTGTTAGAAGAAATCGATTAGATTGGGAGACAATAGAGAGGAACTAACGGATCTGTAGTATGAATAGAAACTGACACGATTTTCAGTGCTTTGATCGATACATATATTTACATTCAAAAATACAGTTCCGAAAATTCACCTGTCTACTCCGAAAATTTTGGAACGTAACCGTCCGAGAACAAACTTACGTTGCGGATCCCGCAGATAAATATAGCTCAACAGAAGAGCGTGTTAAAATTTACACTTTTTTCCAAAATTGATTTAGATGAAAGCTTTGATGAGGAAATGTCGCTCTTAAAATTCGTCAACAGGGAGAAGATATGGGCGGATCGCTATCCCACCATTTTGTATTTTAAAATAATTCTGATGATGATGTGTAAAAGAAAACCTAATAAATCCGTAGGATGTGCTCTCTTCTAGCTCTAGATCTCCTCAACTTGTTCTATATCTGCAATACACTTAATTATTTAAGATAGGGCTAGTCTGGTGATGGAGGAAGGATATCCTGGCAAGGGCGTCGCACTTTCAGTATATGTAGATAGGTTTCCACCTCAATCTCATGAAACCTGCATTTGTTCGAGCTCACGATACCTATGGTACTGAGGTATTTCCTGCAATATTCCGTCAGTAACCCAGTTAGTATTCTAACGAAATTCTTGCCCAGTTGGAATATTTTTTTAACGCATTTACGTTATAGGAGCCATGGAGTTGTTTGGCTTACCGTAAGTAGCCGTGCCGATTCAATCCAATTTTCGTCTGCAATTTTTCTCTTTTCTTAGCAGCTGTCTTGTTGTACATCTGTCAATGCCACAATAAGGTTCAGGCCCTACTAGTGGTCTTGCAGCATCGTTTCTCGCTGGTTCCTCAGCTGCTTCGTTCCCGGGAATATTCTTGTGTCCCGAGATGCATTTAAGGGACATTTTGCTCAATTGTCTTAAATGGTGGAGTTTGACTCTAGATTCCCAATTAATCTTCAAGTCAGTTGCCGCATTGACTGTTTGTCTGTCTGTCCAGTATGGCAATGTCTCTGTCTTTATATTTCCTATCCAAGTTGATGTCCACACATCTATTTATGGGACATACTTCTGCATAAAATATAGTGCTGTATATACCCAGAGCTTTTAACAGTCGCGTTCTTCATCCCGCGACTCCCAGTCCGGTAAAAGAATACCTTACTCTTCTATCTGAATAATATAATCTATATATAAAAAAAAAATTAAATGCTGTACGTTTATGATCGCATAACTCTGAAACGGATGGACGAATTTGACTAAATTTTTTGTATAGTGTGTAGAAGGTTTATAGCACAAAAAGTTTTTTGAATAATTCTCAGATTATTATAACTAATGTTAATGTTTTACGTGTTACGGGTGTTCTCATGAACGCACTGAAGAATTTCAAATATGATTTTTGCGTTCGTTAAAAGTTGTCAGAACGGAGATTTTAAGCCTATTGCGATGTGATTGTGTGTATTGGTTCGTGAGATATACGCATTCTTGTGAATATCGTGAATATAACATAGTAGAAAATTGTCTAACACCGGGTATTGGAGATTAAGTGCAGACAGAAGCGTAATCGCAAAGGGGTTGAAACGTAGTTTCTGTGGGACATGAATTTATTAGATATGCGAGCTCTCTTAAGAATACTTAAGTTCATGAAAGTCATGAAAGTCAACTAATCCAAAAGTCTTTTGATTGTCTAGATAAGCTAACTAAAGAGACAATATTACGATGTTTATACACTTTAAGAGTATTCAAAAAGTAGAACTCTGGCTGATGACTCTCTGAAATTTCCAATAGTTTTCAGCCCTAACAAAAGCATTTGCTAATAATCTTTTGTCTGTTGTTATATTTATAGTTGAAATTGCTTATGCGGCAGTGTTGGAAAAACTTAAAGAGCAAGTTGGCAGTATTGGGGAAACCCAAAAACAAGCAGCATAAATTAGGCAACAAAACGAAAATGTACAACAGGAAAGCAGCAGTTAAGAGGCCAAGACCCAAGCACAGAGCAGCCATGATTTGGTACTTGCTCATTAACCACAAAACTGCAGATGACGCTAGCTTAATTAAATTACCACCACACACACAAACACATACACACTCGCACACATACACACACTCACTCACATAGATACTTGGAAAATGCAACTGAGGCAGAAAGTACAACGCACAGATTGTGCAACAAAAGACTTTTGATAATTAAATTCATTGCAATGTGCATTGTAGTGCAAAGTGCAATGATTAGGCCACCTTGTAAGCCAGCATGACTAACTGCTACTACTTCCAGGCAATTATTTGCTAATAAGAACAGCTTTGAGCACAGGTCAAAGCCTAAAGGTCAACGGCATATAAATAATTTTAAAGCCCAGTTAAAACAAAAGGCTTACGCCGTCCAAGTGCAAAGGTGTCGACAAACGGAACAATGTAAGTAGAGCCACAAAAAGTAACATGAGTATCAGAGAGATGAGCACAAAAAAAAGGGCACGAAAGGGATACCATCCCAGCCAGGTTGGTCCAAAGGGCAGCGCAGCTACAGCAGCCAAGTTTTGTAACGTGTAGCTTAAAACAAGCTCAGAGCCACCTGCATATTTAGGTCGATTGTTAAAACAACAAAGACTTAGGCCAAAAAGCACCTAAGACAAAAGCACAGAACAGAAAATGCAAAAAACAAAAGCTACAGCGAAAAAAGGGGGTAGCAAATGTAACATAAGAGTAGCAAAGTTGGGATACTCTATAAATAAAATTGATCTAATTTGAACTTAAATAGCAAGGTGCACCATGCCAGAAAATTAAAAAATCTAATAAAAAATATTTGCATACTATTTAAGAAAAATATTGCAAAATTAGTTAAGTAAAGAGTTAAATGCTTTTCTTACATCTAAGGTTATAAGAGGGCAAATAACACAGCCACACAAAAAAAAATATTTTTTCGGGTCTGGAGGTCAGACCATGTACACAATATGTTTTCGGGGTCGCTGAATCCGAATCCAAGGTCCAAAAAGCCCCAGCACGTCAGGGCTCTGACATAATCTCAAAAAAACCTATACAAAATTTTATTCGAGTCCGAGTTTTTTAGGTCGCTTAATCCGAATCCGAGGTCCAAAAAACTCCAGCTTGTCAGGTTTCCATAACCTCAAAAACTTCATACAATTTTTGATTTTTGTTCAATTTACGGCTAAACTCAAAACGTTGAAGAGTTAAATAGTTTAGAAAACGGGATATTTTGAAGGTTATGCCAACAATCTGATATGGTGTTGCTCTTTGGACTACGGATTCGGATTCAGCGACCTCAAAAACATATGGTAAACATGGTCTGACCCACGAACTCGAATAAAAATTTGTATGAGGTTTTTGGAGGTTATGTCAGAGCCCTGACGCGCCGGCGTTTTTTGGACCTCGGATTCGGATTCAGCGACACCGAAAACATATAGTAAACATGGTCTGACCTCCAGAGCCAAAAAATAAATTTTTTTTTTGGGTGGCTGTGCAAATCTGTGCAAAAAGTCAACTTTTCATATTTTGTTCCAATATTTACATTTTCTATTTCCTATGTCTTATTCGGATTCGTTGTGAAACCACATATTTGGTGCTCTTAATTCCACAAAAACGGATTTGTTTTATGATTGAAATCGATTGCTTTGTAGCTAGAGGAATCAAATCGAATTGGAAAAATAGGTTCAAAAAAATATTCGAACAAAGCTTATTCGTTTTAGTTGTTCGCTTTCCGAAGCAGGCCCGATTAATACAAAATGTTTACTGAAAAATTTATAAAACTTATAATTTCTTGCTTTTCTTTATATTTTATATAAAATCTGTATTTAATATATTTTTATTTAACAGTTATATTTAACATTTATTTAAAATATTTCGATTTTATAATCCAAGTCAAAACTAACCTATATTAATGAAATGTAACGCCAGGCGTATTTTTTATGAAATCCTTAAATCGGTCGATTGTTTTAAAATGTTTGGCCAAATATACGGCTATTTAACTCCAATCTAAGTATCAAAAAAATCTGATTCAAACACGAAATTCTTTATCTTTAACATCTATTTTTTACAAAATTACTTATGTTTATTTCAATTACACAATAAAATTAAATAAAATTTATAATCGTATACCATAAAACTTGTCCGATTTCCACATATTTTTTATTGTATAATACTCAAGTCACAATAATTTAACAAAATCGTTTTAACGTAACGCTAGTAGTATTTTTACTTACATCTTTCTTTCTCAGTCGGTTATTGCAATTTGTTTTTAGCACATATTGAGCTATTTAGTTCTAAACTAAGTAGTAAAAAAAATGTATTCAAAAACTAGTCGTGTTTTTCCTTTGGCATATTTTTTCATGCTTATGTAACGTCACGCTAAAATGGATATTTCCATATTGCAAAATATTTATCAGTTGATTAGAAATGGCTTGCCACATCTCATCAGGGTCTTAACATGACATCTTATTAGGGTCTTAACAGGACAAACCACGAACGGTATCGATTTAAGACTTAATACCAAAAATTTCAATTAACATTAAATTTGTAACTTCGAGTAACTCTTGCTTATAAAAATATCAATATCAAGGATTGTGCACAATTTCTTGTCGCAGTCTGTTTAAAAGACAAATCCCAAACGGCATCGAAATAATATAATATATAAAAACTTCTATACCAAGACTTGGACTTAATCTGTATAACACTACAGCTTAATATGCCAAATATACTAAAGATGATATTTATAATAAAGACCTGAAGCATCTATTAGTTTTTTATACCGAACAATTTTTGGAAAAAATCTAAAAAAGTTGAAGGAAAGTACCACTTCTACAAATAAATGTTTTTTAATTGCAAAAACAAGAAGTACATACAACAAAATTGTTTATCAAAACTAAAAAAGATACAAAAGAAAAGATTTCTAAACATAAATAAAGCACAAAATAACTATAAAATTTCAACTAAAACTACCTGAATGTACTTAACATTTTTAAGAGCCCACATTACTTCATATATCGTTTACCACATATGAAGAGTATTTGTGAAGAGGCAACGGCAAGAGCAGCAGCCTCATTTCAAAGCAACAGACATTGAATGGGTGGCAGCACTGCTAAGTTGCATCAAAGCAGCACCAAGGAAAGCCACAATCTGGCAACATTTTTGCCGAGCAATGGGAACACGGGGCACAAAGCGAAACAAAGCGTCAGACCAAACAGCAGCTACAACAACTACAACAACGAACGAGAGCAAGAAAAGTGTAACCAGAGCAAGAACAAGAACAAGAGGCAAAAGCGGATTGCCAAGTGGTAAGCATAACAAAGGACACCTGCTATGTTTCTGGTCTCCTCTGCTGCTTTGTTCCTTAGACGCCGCCATTGGTTTGCCCTTTTTCTTTTCTTCTGCCACCCACTCGTTTTTTCTTTCTTTTTATTCTCCCCCTTACACACATATTTCTTACATTTTTACTTTGAACAGCGCTTGTGGCAAGCACTTTGTAAAGTAACCCAAAGAGCACATGTTTTGAGAATGTAATAAAATGAAAAAGAAAGAAAGAGAGTGGGAAAAGGGAGTACAGAATAAGAGAGTTATGCGCTGAATAAACCTTTTGGCAGCTTCATTTGATCTGTTATTGTTGCGCTCACTGCTTTTGGGGTTAAGATGCGTTCATGCTACGGTCACACTGCTACTTGTCTCAAGCCACCGATTACACTAGATTTGAATGATCTTGAGATAGTTTTTATCGAAAAACTGAGTTTTGGGGGATTTTTTTACAGTTATTCTGTCAATATCTAGTGAACAAAATATTGTAATGACATGAAAAACTTGAAATGTTCTTATAATTTTTTTTGTAATAAAGAGCAAACTGAATGTTTGTGATTTAGAAAAATAGTAGAAATTTGTTTCAATTAGTTTTTACTTGATCTGGTTGTTTGTAACTTCCATAAATTTTTCCTTGATATGTACATATCGTATATCATCGTAAAGAGCACATGCACCTTTCGATTTAATTGCCTTTTTAAGTCTTCCATTTCCATGTCGATACAGAATTTTGTTCACGAAATATTGACGAATAAATAAAGAAACAGTGCCCAAAAACATATTTTTCGAAAAAATCTTGAAAACAGATCTTAAGTTTATCGACATATAGATTACTTCGTGTTTCTGCAGCCCAAGGTTCATTTTAAATGACGTTTTATTTACTAAGGCTCATTTTTTCACTCGTTGGCACTTAAATCTGTAAGCAAGTGCAATTAATGGTAACTCTTATAATAGCATTAGCGTTAACCCTAATGGCATCTATTTGGAATACTAGAATCAATATTGAGAAGAAAAGATATTTTTGTAATTGCATTTAGGCATATAATTGCTTAAAGTTAGTAAATCACATAAATTTACAAGAAATATTTTGATTTGTTCAAAAGCTGCGTAATTTTTCGAACTTTAAGAAATTTTAGTAACGGAATATAATAAATTTTTTTAATGAAATAGTTAAAGAGAGTGTTAATAAGAGGCAGGAATGAAAAAAAAATATTATTAATCAACTAGTCTTTTGTGGCTGTAAGCTATAGGAATCAAATAATACTGTCCAAAATAAATAAACATCTTAAAAAAAAAAACTATAGCAACAAAGTTTCTGTTATTATTTTTTATGTTTTTAAACGAAAAACTTTAAAAAATATTACCATAAAAAGGAGAAAAAAAAAATAGAACTCAAAGCTACAGTAAATCTAGTAGAATCGGTTTCAAACATAAAAGTTCTTTAGTCATATTCCGAATCTCATGATTAGAAACACAAAGTCGCCGTATTTCTCCCATTTTTTTATACTACCTTTCAAATTTTAGCGTCATCGAGTAAACCTTGAAAATAAATACTTTTTCAGGGTAATTTTGGGTCGAAAACAAGGAAGTTCAATTTTTTTATTTTTGGTAGAAATCGTTTTCAAAATTTTTTCGTATAAAAACTTTTTTCAGGTTTTCGTAAATATCTCGTGAGCAAAATGTTTACCCATAAAATACCATGCATCGGAAAGTTATTATTGGAGTGGATTGATGTATAAATTTCTCTACAGTAATATACGATATACTATAATATTAAGATGAGTTAAAATTATTAAAATAACAACAAACCAAATCCGAAAAAACGACGTTTTCGACTATTTTTAAAAATTACAAATTTTAAGTTTGAAGTCTAATGAGGCTCTCTATCAATAACTCGATCGAAGAGAACAGGTACCTTTTATGGATAACAAGCAATACAAAAACACAATTTTTATAACGAGAATTGTTTTATGAACATTTTCGAGCCTAAGATCTGCAAAATCGAGTAAGACCTGTAGATGCGATGGAACACTCAAAAACACTTTCATATGAGGGTTTATTTTTCGTATAAACTACTATTTTTTTTTAATTTTTTATAAACATTCACAAATATATGTACATAAAATAGGCGACAATTCATTAAACTGTCTAGGAATATAAATAAGAAAGTGTCTATACCTTACTAAATTTCTAAAAGAGTAGACTAATAATAAAAATAATCTTTAAAATTGCAATTCAAATATTTTTAAGTCGTTATAAATTGAATGAAAATTGTGTATAAATATGATTCCAAATAATTAGCCCTGTACAAAAGATTATTGGACAGTCGTCTAAATCCTATCTTAAATGATTTTTTAAAATTTGGGAAGGTTATTGTCAGGCGCCACAAACTTCTGGATAACCGTATACCATCAAAAGTTCAAACCGAACTAAGAAGCTCCGGAAAAAGTTGGAGTGAAATCAGGTATCTGGCCCTAAACATGAGTTCAATAAAAACTTTTTTTTTTTAGCCCTATGTTACTGTTAAGAATGGATTAGATATATGCCATACGAAATCAACAAATAAAAAATTGGTCCATTTGATTTCAATACAATTCGGTACAGTGCTTGGGTACTCCGAAAAGCGTTTGACTACCGAAGCAGAAATACATAAGAAACTGACACTCGATTTTTTGACCTATCTGACTTTTGGGAGCTGTGTGACATAATTACCCAATATAAGTTCTCTTGTGAGATCTAAATGTGCATCCGAAATGACAAAAATGAGTGCGCTGAAAATCTTCAGATTTTCTTTAAAAACATACTTATTTTGGAGATGCTCTACTTTCCCCCAAATAAACTTTAAAATGTTATTGCTGTTTTCGGTAAAAATTTAAATTTACTCGTTTCCTGTAACAGAAAGAGAGTTGCAATCCGGATGTTCGGTTCTATAGCTCTTATCATCTCTGAAAATTTAGGTGTCGCTCGGTATGGTCTACATGTAGTCCTAGGTGTGGTCTAGGTACGCATACGGACTAACAGACGAGCATATCTATATCGACTTTTCTAGTCCTCTTGTCATACTTTGCGAAACTTTCAGGACGGTGTATGACCTGTATTTTCTCTATATTATATATTTTTATATTTTCGGCTTCAGCAAACTTACAATATCCTTTGTACCAAAGAGTTACAGCGTTATGAAAATTCTCCAAAGTCAAACAATTCTGACAAACTTACAGAAATTATAATACAGTTTGAGCACTACCTTCTTGCCTTATCCCATAATTAAATTTACATGTCTGAGCTCTCCTTTAAACATTGTTTAAAAAATCACTCCAAATTCATGAGTTACAATTCTATTATATGTACATGTTTTACTTACATTTGAAATAGTGGTCACAGTTTCCTTTTCACTGCTACATATCAGACGCATCTGAACATTCATTGTGCCTGCAAAAGATAATAGAAAGTTGAAATGTTTATTTAAGTTGAAAACTTTTGACCAAAAACAAGCAATTTAATTAGTTAAAATGAAGCTCACATTCAAATAAATATGAACTTAACCCTAATAAAAAATTATGAAAAGCCAGTTAGTAGTCCAACAACAAGAACAATAGAAGAACCACAAAACAACAACAAAAACAAAACAAAGCAAAGCGCCATTTTATTTTAATTGCCAGACCCACAAGAAAAAGGGATAAAAGCAGCAACAACAATAACAACTACAACAAGCTCAAGCTATGGCATAATGCTGATGTAGATTGTTGTTGTTTTGGTCAGTGGCGTAGTTTGGGGGTTGGATTTAGAGAGGTGAGCCTGAATAAATTATAAGAGCGTAAAAAATCTCTTCCCTCCATGTTTTTACCATAAATTTTTGTACCGTAATAAGGAAGTATTTATTAATTATAAAATTAATGTTTTGGTGCCGGAAAATTAGATGTAAGCGCGGTTTTTTTAGATTGTCGCTATATTTTTCAATTTTCATCCTTTTTCGTTTTTGTCGTATATATTTGACTGTAGATACAGTTCCACATATCCCATGAAAATAAAAAATAAATAAATGGCGTATGAAGTCAGGCGCAGACGACTTTGGGATACCCTGTGCCACTAGCTTGCAATAAAATCCGGTTCCTTCATAAAAAACCAAAATCAGAAGAATTTTTAACCAAACATTTTTTTTAACCGATCATGCCTATGAGAGCTATATGATATAGTCAATCGATTTCGATCAAATTAGACACAGTGCTTTAATACCTTAAAAAAGATCTGAATGCCGAATTTAGTTTATAGTATCTTAACAAACAAACGAAACACAACGAATTTTGTATAAAAACCGTTTTTTGGACTGATTTCTCCTATGGGAGCTATATGATATAGTCAACCGATTTTGATTTAATTTAGTACAGTTCTTAGGAACTATAAGAAACTTACGAATACCAAATTTGATTAATATCTTCATAAACAAACGAAACAAAACAAATTTTGTTCAAAAATCGATTTTTTGGACCGATTGGTCCTATGGGAGCTATATGATATAGTCAACCGATCTTGTTCAAATTTAGTACAATGCTTGGGTACTCTAAAAAAAACTTCTGAATGCCAAATCCGGTCACGATATCCTTATTAAAAAATTAAATATAGCTACTTTTGTATAAAAAAAATATTTTGGACGATCGGTCCTATGGAAGCTATATGATTTTGATAAAATTTGGTACAGTTTTGAAACTATAAAAAACTTTCGAATGCCAAAATTGGTTACGATATCTTCATAAACAAACGAATTATTCGTCTAAAACTTTTATTTTTTTCGAGGTCGTCTGAAACACCCCTATGGGAGCTAAATAATTTAACCCCGATATCAAAAAAAATAAAACAAACTCGTCTCCTATGGAATAATATGGAATCTAATGAGAAAGTTTAGTTACTCTAGCTCTTACCATCTCTGAGATCTAGGCGTTCAAACCGACAGACGGACGGACAGACGCACGGAATGACGGACATGGGTATATCGACTTCTCTAGACCCCCCGATCATATTTTAGGTAACTTTGAGGTGTCTCCGACGACTCCTTCTATATGTTACATACATTTCCAGCTTGCACAAACTTAATATACAGGGTATAAAAATTAGGCGAACAACCATAACTAATATATAGTACAGTAAATGTATAGTTTTTTAAAAAGTAATAACTTTCTTAAATTAAAAATTTTAAATTTTATAAATAATATAATAAAAAAAATAAAGGTTTTTTGAAATTTCCAAATCAGCGGTATCTGTGAATAATAAAATTTTTTAAGGATTTAGCCTTATCTAGCTACCAATAACTGTCTCGAAACTATAAGAAAAAAATTTGTCTTTCAAAAATTCGCATCGACTGGTAATCGAATCTGGGTCCTGGATGTTGTGACCTTAAGTTTTCAGGCCAAAACTCAGATTACTCAGATACAAAAACTTTGTAGATTTTTTTCCTTTACACATTTTAAGCGTTCAACTTAAAGCTGTACCTTTAAAATTGAATAAAATTTGTAATTATACAATAAAATGTGGAAAAAGTTGAAAAAAAATAAAATAAAACTGTCAAAATATCGCAATAGGTTATCCTAGCTCTTATACTCGCTAAGATCTTGACATCAAGACGTACGACCAGTCAGACAAAAGAGCATTTCTGATTAAATTTCTTTTCTCCTCGTACGATGATTTTAAACTACTTCTCTCCTACATGCATTTCCACACAAATTCCTATAATGGCGCATCCCCCAAGCTCAAAAAATCTTTCAACGCCACTGCTTGTTATAATTGTTGTCGTTGTTGCTGTCGCTGTCCTTCACACAAATAAATCCTTATCAAATTTGAAAATGTTTGTAGCAATAGAGGGAAAAACAACTGAGATAGACAAAGAGCAGACCATATAACCAAACAGCCCATGCCAAAGTTATCATATAAAAGCCAAAAATAATTATCACTAGAATAACATACAGACACACACAGATACAACACACTCTCACACACACAAACAAACAATAAAGGAACTGATGTTACCAGGAACCTAAAGCCAACTCAGTCTGTGCAGTGGGAACCGGAGGGAAACTTTTGTTTGTTGTATTTGCGCCGTTAAAATGCGCAGTGACAGTGACACTCTGTATCTTTGTCTATGTGTGTATCTATGTGTGAGTTACAGCAAACCAAACAAAAACAGTAACTACAACAACTTTGCTGACTCGCTTTTAGTCGCTGCTGTTGCTCCCTCTTGGCCCAACTCTTTCCATCGATACAAGTCACAAACATTTTCATTGCTCATAGCGTCTGTCACTGGGCACATTCAAATTGTCTGATCGCTGGCAGATTTCAGTAATCCCAAACCCCATTCTTATATATTTCAACTATTCCAACAGGCAGACAGTTATCTTGCCTAGACTTGTTTGTTTTGAACGTGGCACTGTGGATGCTCGACAAAACAAATAATTCTTATTAGTGTTGGGTCGTTCATGAACGAACGAACAAAAAAGGAACTATTCACGTAAAAGAACGAACTGAAAATTAAATAAAATTTTTCTTTGCTCGTTCTAATTCAATTATTCGATCTTATACTGTTTTTATGACGATGAGTGTCGCGAGGCAACTGCCACCTATAAAAGAACGCTGCAGTCTGCCGCAACGCGTTCCATATTGGAAACTTACAGGGAGAAGAGGAAGCAAGAGAGACGCCTTTTCAGACGCAAGAAACGGGAGCAGGAAAAGCGCGATCGTAAGGATCTCGAGGTGTTACGGGGCGGAAATGACGCTTAAAAATTCTACCAAAAAGTAAACCGTCTGACGCAAGATCAAACTGCCGAGACGCAGATGGGAATCTGGCCATTGGGGAAAACACCACTATACCACCGACCAACCACAATATGTGTGTCGTACCACCTATCCATGAAGAAGCCCAATTTGCAATAATGCTGATGTACTGCCTGCAGAGTTGTTTAAGCTTATAGGGTGCATGCATTAGCTCCTATGCAAAATATGGCTAGCAGAAAGAACGCCCGACTATTGGAAGCTTAGTGTCCTTTGTCCTATACTGAAGAAGGGTGACCCGACGATATGCGCCAACTACCGGGGAATCAGTCTTATTGCCATCTCATATCATGCAAGATCCTGTCTCGCGTATTACATGAAAGAGTAAAGCCATATGCCAACACACTGATCGGACCTATCAGTGTGGCTTTAGAACTGGTAAGTCCACCATAGACCAGATCTACACTCTACGCCAAATCCTGGAAAAAACCCACGAAAAACAGATCGATACTCATCATCTCTTTATCGATTACAAAGCTGCGTTCGATAGCCCGATAAGATCGCCTATACACCACCATGTTTGAGTTCGGTATTCCTGCAAAGCTGATTCGTCTTTGCAGAATGACATTTAGCGGCACCATCAGCTCTGTCCAAAGTAGGAACAGACCTCGCCGAACCTTTCAATACTGTTAGATGTTTCAGACAAGGCGACCCTCTATCATGCGACCTCTTCCATTTCGTGATGGAAGGGGTACTGCGGAAGGCCGGTGTACATCGCAATGACACTATTTTTTACAAGAGTGTCCAGCATCTTGCATACGCTAATGATATCGACATCATTGAGCTTTGTAAGCGAGATGTTACTGCATTTTCCGCAATCGAAAAGGAGTCAGCGAAAGGGCAAGACGAAGTCATGCGAACAGGGACGCACGGCGCCTAGGCTCCCATGTTGCAGCGGACTGCTATACTTTTAAAGTGGTCAACGAATTCACGTACGTTGGCATCGCCGTTAATACCGAAAATGATATCAGCCTGGAGACCAAACGAAGAATCACACTTGCCAATAGGCATGGTACAATTTTACCATGGCCATTAGGTGTTACTATGGTCTCAGTAAGCAGATGCGCAGCAGAGACCTCTCTCGACCAACAAAAGTAACACTCTACTAGACGCTCATCTTGCCCGTGGTCTTATACTATGCAGAAACATGGCTTGTGTCACGGACATCTGCATCTGCTCTTGGGGTGTTTAAGAGAAAAATTCTTCGTAAAATCTTCTGTCCCATTCGTTTTTAGGACGACTATGGCATTCGGATAAACCACGAACTGTACGAGCTCTACGATGACATAGATGTTGTTCAGCGCATCACAATACAACGCGTGCACTGGCTCGGGCAGACAATACGTATGGATAACGATGTTCCAGCGCAAAAGGTATTCGAAGCGAAAGCCGACGAAGGAAGACGAAGGGGACGACCACGACTCCGATGGAAAGATCAAGTGGAGGAGAACCTATCCTCCGTTGGTATTTCGAATGGGAGAATGCGCGCGCGAAGCAGAGGCGCCTGGCAAGAGCTGTTGAGGTCGGCCGTAACCCGAGAACGGGTTGCCATGGCCACACAATGAATGAAATTATGGAGTTCCTTTGCTTTGGCGGCCATTTCAGCTACGCCATTTTAAAATATTATTGTTATCACACGTGCAATCTTATTGCCATGCCGTATAGTATGACCGTTTGCACTTTAACCTAAAATACAAAATTGCGTTAAAGCCCATAAGAAAGTACCAAAAAATTAACAAAATATAGATTGCTTGAATACGGTCACACTACTTATTACTTACACGAATAACGTTGCAATTTTTCAATTTTTCCTTAACTTTAATAAATTCCGCGACGTTCTACTCCCAGATTCGTGATCAGCTCCTCCGTGTCCCCATATTTGCAAACCCAACTTGTGCTGTAATACAAAAATGATTTTTCTTTTTTCGCCAACCATCTTGGATACGCCATTTTGAAATTTTGAAAAACATAATTAGAACCTACTTATGATCATTTATCTCAAAAGTATCCATTAATATAAATATTTAAAAAATTATGCCATTTTAACATATCCATGTGGCAAGAACAATATCGAATTATCGAAATTATTATCGAAGAGTTGACAGCTTTTTGTTGCATTAGTATTAGCTGTCAAAAGTGAAAAATTGTTGCAGAGTTAGTGAAAATATAAAATTGCGAAAAAACGAGTTACAAAATGGCCAGCAACGACTATGCAAATGAGGCGATCCTCGCAACCGAAGGTGACAACGGCTTGGGAGACTCGGGGCCCATCGACGAGGAGTCCATAAAAGGCCGCTTTGGTTGGTACGAGAGTGTCGCAGCAAAACAAATTCTGCCGTACATTTACCGCCGTCAGGCTAAGTACTACGCCGTGCGCATAATTCAAGAAAAGATGTTCCAAAAATATACGACTCGGCTACATCCTACATCGCCAAAAGTGATTTTATGACGAAGGCCGAGGTGGCGCTTTTCAACGAAATCAATTTTGAGCATTGCGACATGCAATATGGGGAGGAACCATTTACAGAACAAGATCATGTAATACATCAGAATGATGCGCATCATTTCAACAATTACCCACAAAGAACAAAATAAAAAGGAATTATCCCAGTACAATTAAAAACGATTTTTTACCAATATGTATTATTTAAATCAATAAACAAGGAAACATGCATCAAATAAAAACGAATTTTTAAATTAAAAATATATAAATACAATACAATAAAAATACGATTCTATGAAGTGAAGCTACGGCTTACTTAACATCAAAGTGTTAACCAGTTGTGAATTATAAGGCAGCAATTATCAAAAACCCAACAAAGTATGCAATAATTTTGTGAATTTATTAAAGAAAAATTACGCTACTAACCAAAGCCTTAGGCAGAGCTGCCTCATATAAAAAATTTGAAAAATTTCTCGTAAATAACGATATTAGATATATTAACAGAATTTGGATGGATAAATCTGAATTTCTGTAGTTCTCATATATTGCATCTCGACATAAGCTTCAATTTTATTTGATAGAAATTCCCGTAGCCCCCAATAACAACCTTTTAATGGTAAGGGTGCCCCAAAACATTCGTATACCTCTCCAACTATGAGCGGATTATACAATGCGTTGATATGTTGATTGTTTTTTCCAAATGTTTTCAATTGTAAGTCGATTTGATTTGGAAAATTCTTAAAAAAAACATATTGCTTGCAAAATTTCCGTTTTTAAATTCAACGTTGGCTTACATAAAAAAAAACGTTCCGGTTTTCAGTAGTGAATTTAAAACTACTGATCAGAGGCATGACTTCTCTAAGTCAATCAGCAATGAAAACTTAGCTGATTGGTTCGGTCAAGCTTCAGGTCTTAATCTTAGTTACAAATGGTTGAGTAGATTCATGAATGCTACTGAAAAATCTGGCTTGATTTCATGACTATTTCGGGTCTTAGCCGCACTGAAGGGTACTCTCAAGGCGTAAATTAAGCAAATAAATATTGTTTGTATTTAAATTGATTAGCGAACTTTTGTTTTATAAAAGTTGCTCACTACGAAGCTCCACTGTAAATGCAATAAAATACAATACTAAAACGTTTCATGACAAGCTTAAATGTTTTGTCTGGCTTCGTGCGCCTTTTTATCAAAAAAGCACAAAAATAAAAATAGTTCTAAAATAATTTTATTTGTTTTGGCGCCTGCTGGCACCAGGACCCAGCAAAGCCAGCTCCAGGACCCAATCAAGTACACAGCTGGCATTGAGGCTGTCATAATTAAATTGTCAGTTTTATTGTGAAAACATAAAAAATAAAACAACACCCCAAAATGATTTAAACATGGGCACAAGATAAAGGCAAAACTTTTAGTGTCATATGATATGGTAAATGAAATATCATGAAAATTTTACGACTACAATTAATTGCAAAATGGCTAAAAGAAAGCAAACTAAGCACTTACAGTCCGGGCTGTCTGCATATGTATAAAGCGCTTTTAAATATTCATGAGTTGCATGCAGCAGCAACAACAAAAGTCGGCAAATAAAATATTAAAAAAAAAAATCCCAAAAAAAAACTTCACGTCGTGCAAGATTATTTTACCGCATTATCTCGTAGACAAGTTTTTTTGCGCCGCTTTGCATTTTTATTTTATACCAATTTTTTTCACAATTTTAAGCACTTTGCATTTTTGCACAATGCTAGTCAGCGAAAAAAAAAAGAACTCACAAAATGGAGACACAAAAGAATTTTAGTTAAAAAGCAAGACAAGCCGCGTATAAAAATAAAAGAAAAAAAGCAAACACTTAAAAAAAAACTGTCGCAGTGACAACGACGGCACCTAAAAGCATGCAACAAAAAATTGCAGCAGCAAAAATGGCGCGATAATATGGCGGCCATGGCGATTGCGCCGGCTTCGAAGGGCGACCGGAAAAGGAAGTGCCGAGATAAGCGACGGGGCAAGGCATGTGAACAAAAAAAAAAAAATAGTCAAAAAAAAGAAAGTACAAGCGCATTGGGCTATGCGCCAATTCTAATGCGATTCTCTATTTTCACAAAAATGCAAACCAAATAAAATAAAAAGTTGTCGAATAAATGCAAATTCGATAGCTCTAGACTTGCAAATACTCTGGGTGCTTCATGCGTCTATGTTAAATATTTCTGAGTTTAAAAATAAAATATAATTTATAGCAAAAACTATTTGCTACAGTTTCTAATATCTCTAATATTAAAAAAGCAAGAGGAACAAAAAAACATTTAAGGTCAGCCGTCGTAATGGATTGAATTTTTTAAATAAAAAGTAACAGATGGCTATTTTTAGTAAACCTTTTTAATGAATTGTACAAATAATTTATTTATACCCAATACTAAAAAGCTGTCAAATGAAATCCCTAAAAGTACTAGCACAATCGGTTTCGTCACCAGACGTACGAAAATTCAGGCTTATCAAATTAAATGGGGGGTAAGATTTCGACCTGACACCACGACCTCAGAGAGGATGCCGTAGATATACAAATTAAGAATAGGCTGGAACATTTTCTCCAAGATGAACAAACAATTAAAAGGATTAATCGAAATTCACATAAAATATTAATCCAACATAAATCAAAGAAGACAACGCTAGTAGATCGAACGTCTTCTAGGTACATGTTATCCAATCGAAGCCAAAAAGGAGGACAATACCAGATAACGCCTGTCACCTTAGGTCTCGAACAGGCGGCTTTTGTCTCTAGCGATGCGGGTCTATCTTTCGAGTCTCTATGCTCCAGTGGAAGGTACAGGAATTGATAATGAAACTACTGCGTTGCGAATTAGTTCCTCCCCAAAAGCAGCCTTAGTAGAATCTTCTTTGAATAAAAGTCTAGGTACTTTATATAAATCCCTCCCAAACGTAGTCTCGTCTTGAATAAGGTTGGCAGAATCTTCCTTGAGTTAAGATTAGTTCCATTCAAACGTCATATTTCGTAAAGGTAGTCAATAATCTTTCGTAAATTATAATTTAATTTACACCCTCCTATCAGGTCGGTAAATTGTGATTTCTCGTAGGAGGAGACTAGCAGAATCTAACTTAAGTAATAGTTAGGTTTAGCTTAGTTCCTTCCAGATGTCTTGACACGGGTTGGTAAAACGTGATCTTTTGTAGAAGAAGCTTAACTGAAGCTTCTTTACAAATAGTTGACTTCAGATTATTTCCTTTTAAACGTGATCTCTCGTTAGAACGAAATAGCAAGAATCTTTCGTGAATTATAATTTAATTTAGATATAATACCTTCCAACCCATACAAAGTGCTTGATAACTCAGGTCGATAAAACGTCGATCTCTCGTAGGAGGAGACTGGCAGAATCTACCTTGAACAATAGATATACTTGCATTTCTCGTTGAAAGAGGTTGGTAGAATCTTTATTGACTTAAAAATTCATTCAGAATATCTAGATTAGAATTAGAAAGCTTGAAGCTCACATAAAACATGAACTCTCTTAGCAAAAGCTTGACAGAATCTTCCTTAAATAACAGTTTACATTAATTCCTCCTAAACTTGATTTGCAGAATCTATTCTATAAATTATAATTTTGAATTAATTTCTCCCAGCCGTGCTTGATAACGCAGGTCGGATGAATCATTTTTGACATGTTTAGATTAATTATCTCCCAAACTTGATGTCGCGTTAAAGAGGTTTCTTGAATTTAAATTTCATTATAGATTGATGCTAAAGTAAACTTAGAAAATCTGATGTAAACGGTAAAACGTGATCTCTCGTAGCAAAAGATTGTACAGAATTTGTATTTTTCATATCGAACAGTTTAAATTAACTGCTCCCAAATATGATCTCTCGTTGAAAAAAGTAGCTCAGAATCTTTCCCACAATGTACATTATTTATTTTAAAGTAATCCCTTCCGTCTATCTATACGTGGATTGATATTACATAGATCGATAATCTGAAATCTTTCGCAAGAGGAGACTGATGAATCTTAGCTTGAATAATATTACATTCTTTAAGAATCATATAATTTTTAGCATCACTGAAACTGCAATCAATTAATGCAGACGCTTACAAGAAATGTTGAAAACGAAAAAAAAAAATTTAAATCACATAGGACCCAAAGGCGGTGTATTCCTTAAAATATTTCGAGATATTTATTTATCTTATAAAGATGAAATTAATGCATCCGTTACCTGACCAAACCAAATGTTTTCCTAAAGTAACTTGGGTCTTTAAGCCCTCAAGATATATAGTAGCTATCAAGCAACTGTCTCAAAATCTTTTACCAACTTTACCAACTCTTTGAGATAGTGCATCAAAATGCAGCAACACAATAGCCGGATATGCGCGTGTTGAGCCAACGGAAACGGAAGCAACCAGCGACAATCGACATGGGATAAGAAATAAGTACAAGCAGCAAAAACGCGGATATGTAAATTGAATTAGCCAAATGCAAGCACTCTCTGCCATCTATATATATATATTTACTTGGTTTTTACTGCATTTTGAGTACTCACCCTCTTTGCCGCAACCCGGCGCTGGATGTGTAAAGAAAATGTTGACCAAATCCTGTGAGTAATCCGTTTGCGCCTTGCGATGCACGCCACAAATGTCCAGCATTAGTTTGGTGCCATTAATATCTATCTGTTGGTTACACAAATGTATTACTTATAGTTATTGTTATCAATAAATGGTCAAAACTTACTGCAACTTTGCCTTCCTGGGCAAAGGGAGCCTTTTTAAAGTTAAAGGTCTTGCTCAGCTCGGTGTGCTCAATCTCACAGCTTTCCGCATTGAAATTGCATTCATGTGGCGGACAAATGACGCTAGTCTCCCAATCGAAATGATAATGACAGTCTGCTATGGAATGTAGCACCGGTTGACCCTGGAATTAAAAACAGCAAGAGTTTTTGAAGCTGACGGGGGGTTTGGGTTTAACAATCGTTGCGGCATAAAAATCAATTTGCTGGCCAACTGAAATGCAGCAGCAGCCGCATGACCATGAAAACGCTAATGAATTTTGTGGCACGTAAAAGGCAAACCGCAACAAACAACAAAAACAACAATAAAGATACCAACAACAACAACTACAATGACTGCAATCCTGGCGCAGCTGGGCCCACGGCGCAACAATGTCATTCCATGCGGTGGCATCGCGTTGGTCAACAAAACAAGACCGGAACATATATAAAAAAAAACAAAATGGCCGCACAAGTGCATTCACACAGATTGAGTGTGTGTGAATGTGAATGGGTGTATGTTTATGTGCATCTGTGTGTGTGTGTGTCATGGGTCAATCTGGCGCATTGCCAAGAAGAAGTTTTCCTGGGCTTGCTGTCAATACAAATTGCAGACTAAAAGTCAACCATGTGGCCGCCGGTTGGCAATCGTTTATTAATGTGTCCATGCCGGATGACAGTGGGCAGTGAAGTAGTTCGTCCCCTTTTACTCTGACAAGGAGTATAGTGGCATTTGTAGAGGGCATGCATTTGGAAACGGAAAGTAAACTAAGTCTTTTAGATACAGAGTAGGATGAAAAAGAAATAGGATTGTGGATAGCACCCATGTGCTTTAAAATGTATCCCGCGAAGAGGGATGTTTTTTACAGCGGTTGTCACGGCCCCTTGCATGTCTGCTATGTATTTGTACCGGATTCCCATGAGGTGCAGCTTGAGCCGAGAAAAGTGGAAGAAATTCTACGGTACCAAGTCTGGGCTAAAGAGGGGCGGGACCATTGTGGCAAAGCTGAATTGTTCCCTCATTAGCTTGAAGATAATTGCGACCTTATTCAATCCCAGGAACTCCATCGAGTTTAAAACAGAATGTAATGGAATAGTTCAGCTCAAGATTGTTCCTCATATTTAATCGAGGGAGCCGTAGCGCTTAGAGGGGCTCTCGTCTCTCCCAAAACATCCGATCGAATTCTGTTGAGCGGGTCATGGGACGGAATCCCGGTTCCCCTAAGACAGACTTTGATAATCGATCCCTCTTTAGCCTGGCATGGCAGCATACTTGTGGGCATCTATATTTATTCCCAGGAACTCCACCGCGTTTTTCCCGATTTTGATGCAGAATTTAATGAAATGGCTATGCTCAGGGTTTTTCTCCATTATGGATTGGAATCGAACCTTGTTGGGCGGATCATGGCAGCAACCTTGTGGACATCCTTATTCATTCCTAGGAACTTCACTCCGTTTTTCCCGAGTGTGATGTAGAATTTAATGAAATAGCTCCGCTGAAGATCCATCTTTAACCGTTACGACTCTCCCAAAAGACCCGCACGCTCTAAGACCCTAGCTTGTCCCAAAACAACCTTTGTCAATCAATCCGGATCATGACACTTCAATCTATTTTTCCGTAGCTCGATAAAGAATTTAATGAATTGGCTCTGCTCAAGGTTTTTCTCCGTTTTGGATCGCGAAGACGCTTCTTAACAGAGGATTACGGAAATTGGCATAATTCTGAAGTGTCGTTGGAATTCAAAGTTGGAATAAACCCTTGAGCGGAGCTACGACATAAAATTCAAAATTCGAGAAACCACTCTTATAGTGATGCTTCAATGAATCGTTTAAGGATTAGTAAATATTTAGCCAAAGTGAAGGCGGTCCCAGTCTCTGACCAGCAATGGTCTGATTGTTGATGAGTCAGGAGTTAAGTAGATTCTAGGCTTAAGTAGATTCTAGCCAAGCATAGAGTGGACACGTTGCCCCCAGCCGTCTTCATGCCGCAGTGGCGCACTTCTACCTCTTTTCTAGGCTCCATCGATACCTCATCTGTGTAAAAGATAGGGAAAGAAGTTCGTTGGCATCCCAAAGACATTCAAAAGGAGTGCGCGCCGTGTGAATCTCCTTATTCGTGTTGCTCCGGGGCTCAAGGTAGCTTTTTCGAGTACTACAAGGATCAGGCATACTAGCTTTCGATTCTACCTTCTATATTCACAAAGATTTTAGGAAAGGATGAAATTGGTATGGTAGCAAGATACTGGGAGAAACCGAAAAATATTGTACCCTTTTGCGATTGAAAATGTCAAAGAAATTTAGAGGAACTTCGAAATCAAAGGAACTAACACACTCGACTTGGTTACAGTATGCAAAATTCTCCACAGGAAACTTAGCACATCCCAGACATTTTTTACTTACACGACCCACGCGCATATTGCATGTGAACTCAATCAGCGTCGATAGATTTGTATTCTTATCACTGGGGCAGGGATCTCCGTTCAAATAAAGCAGTTGGGCGGTTGTACGATTGAAGGTATCCAGCGAGACTTGTGGAAAGCCAAGGCTCTGTGTAAGAGAAGAAAAAAATTAAAACAAATATTAGATATGAGTAACCAAACACATGTACGAATTGTTTAACTACCACTGTATAAGTGTGTATGTGTGCGTGTGTGTGTGTCTGTTTGAATGCATCTGAGATTACGGCAAATAACTTGAAATCTCTGTCAGAGAACTATGCACACGTATGTGACACTTGTTGTTGTTGCTCGCATGCTGCATAGCTGCAGACAAGAGAGAGACCAACCAACTTATCCAACCCAGCTTCTGAATAGCCCCAACACATCGATGATGATGATGATAACTGACAGCCTGCAGTCCAACTGTGTGTCTGTGTGAACCCAATCAGACAAGAACCTCCATGAACCAATTTCACACAAACGACCTTTTAATGTTGGCCAATCAACCGACAAGAAAACGAAGTACACTTGAGATGTTCCACTCCAGAAAATATTCAAGTGTAGAGCAGAAGATTTATATGAAGATGATGTAAATATGTCAGAAGAAATTGTTGTCTACTGCTAAACATGATTAATAAGGCATAAGTTGTTTTGTAAACATGAGTTTAATAAGTGATTAAGGTCTAATACTAATCGCATTGGCTGTTTTGTAGCTCGAGCAGCAAATATTTGACAACACCAGACAAATACTCATGATTCTTCATATTGAAAAAGATCAAATGTAATTAAGATGATAGACTCAGAATCGGGATTTTGAAAATTAACATCTGAAGTCCAACTACCAAAACAACCTTGTTAAATTAACCTTCTTAAAAAAATTTCGGATTTTTTTTAAATTTAAATTTAATTAAATTTTTTTTTACGACAATTTTGGGTCGAGAAACACAAAAATTACAAACTTTTTTTTTAACGCCGTTTTCGAGATTCTACGAAAAATCTGTTTTTGGACATTTTTTCAGCTATTTGTTAATATCTTATGAAACAATTTCAAGTTCATTCTATGACCCTTAAATTTGTTATCTAATGTAATGGACTAAACTTCTAAAAATTGTCGTCGGTTTGTGAGATTAACTGACAAAATGTATAACTATACAGCATTTTCTCTCAAATAAATCTTTTTAGAAATTTACGATCACCAAAACTTGAACCACAAACCTAAACCCAGCCCCAGAGATTAGACAATATTTTCTCAATATCCTAAGACTCGCTGAATCCAAATCCAAGGCTAAATAAACCTAAGCACGCTAGGATTCTGACATAACCTTAAACCGAGCCTTGAAGCCTTCCAGCATGTCAGCACTCTGACATAATCTCAAAAATTCCCATCAAAACAAGTATTCTATTCTTTATCCTAAAACCTGACATGGGTCATTCAAATTCAATGAAACCAAAAATTTGTAACAAAAAAACATCACCAGAAAATTAATCTCCAAACAAATTTTGTGGGTTATTGCGGTTAGGATTTCCAAGGCCTTTAACTTTAATCAGAACAGTAATTACACTTATCTAGACAACGACAAAATTTTTGGATTAGTTGACTTTCATGACTCTCTAAAAAGGCGTATGGTCGAACTAAAGTACTCGCATCTCTAATAAATTCATGACCGGTGTTGATCAATTTTCTACTATGCTACTATTCACGATATTCACAAAAATGCGTATATCTCACGAACCAATACCACACATCGCAATAAGCTTAAAACCTCCGTATTGACAACCTCTAACCCACGCAAAAATCAGATTTGAAATTCATCGACGCGTTCATGAGAACACCCGTAACACGTAAAACATAAGTTTCTTCTTCTTATGTGTAAAATTCTCGTGTCACAATGTTAGTTACCATACTCGTCCGAAACGGCTGGACCGATTGTCATAAAATTTCATGATTTCGCAATAGACTTAAAACCTCCGTATTGACAACCTCTAACCCACTCAAAAATCAGATTTGAAATTCATCGACGCGTTCATGAGAACATCCGTAACACGCAAAACATAAGTTTCTTCTTATATGTAAAATTCTCGTGTCACAATGTTAGTTACCATACTCCTCCGAAACGGCTGGACCGATTCTCATGAAATTTTATTTTATTTTATAGTTCGGATTAAAAATGAAAACAACTAAAAACAAGCAAATGCATTTCCATTTATTTTATCAACTAATTTTGAAAAGTTGGAATTAGTTCTATTCCATTTTTACCGAAATAAAGCAAATGTTCGAAAAAATTTTGATATTTGAAGGGCTTACGTCAATTTCAGAAAAATTATTTTCATAGGGGTAGGTTAACGAGAAAGTAAGCATTTTTTGTTAATACGGCTCACATGATTGTTATTACAGTCAAACATCCTTATCACGAACTCTTCTACAACGAATTTTAATATTTTACGAATTCTTTCCAAGTAGGGAAGATTTCCATGTTTCGGAAAAATAATTTTCTTAGGTCCATACCTACGGGGATGGTTTCATTTTTCGTTAATAATTCTTACAAGATTATTATTACAGTCGAGCTCTCTTATAAAGCGATCATCTACAACTTATTTTTTTATATTCCGAATTTTTGTTAAATAAACTGCTGCAAATTTTTTGCTCTCTTATATGTTATATTCGCTATAGAGAAGATTATCAAGCCCGCACATACAAAAAGTGACATATTGTATCTCATAAAGTGAAACGAGCTAGATAGTACTAACATGAAGTAAACATTTCTGTGTTTAATTGGCCCATACGATACTATTAGCCATTCTTTGACATCTGAAGACCAACCTTAAATGGAATTTGTTAGTTTCTAAGCAAAAACGGAAACCTATTGTCAACATAAAACAGCTAACTTGCTTTTGCCAGCTCTCTAAGTTCCTTCAAATGCTACATAACCTCAATTTGTTCGAAACAAGATTAAAACATTAATCAAAGCACTACAAGGATTACGCATTCAACAACATCATTTGGAAATCTTTTGTCGCCTGTATCAAACTGCAGCGCCACCCTTATCCACTCTCAGATCGCAGAGCATAACGATGCACATGCAGCTGCTGATTCAATACACCGAATGCTGTCTGCTGGTCTTCCAGTCTGATGGCTTTGGCTGCTTCCTGGTATTGGCAGGACTGTTAGCCCAACGACGTGAGCTTAATGCCCAAAAAGCAGCGCAGTTCAGCGCAATCGACGACGGACAGGACACAGTGCACAATGCAGCAAGTGCAACAGTGCCGGGCCACAAAGATTTATGCCCGGGTCAGCAGTAGGAGCAGCAGGAGCAAAAGCACCCATAGTAGCTAAAGCAGAGTAGAGCTGCCCGGCACATGTTGTCGTCTCATCTTAAACGTATTAGTAACAAGCTTCGGGCGCTCATTTTGTATGCAACTCAGGCAATGTTTTAGCAGTTTGTTCTATTATTTATTGCTAAGCATTTCACTTGCTGGTAACTTTTTAGTCCTTGTTGTTG
The DNA here is from genome assembly GCA_037043745.1 of Chymomyza amoena. Classification (NCBI taxonomy): domain Eukaryota; kingdom Metazoa; phylum Arthropoda; class Insecta; order Diptera; family Drosophilidae; genus Chymomyza; species Chymomyza amoena. The sequence continues at coordinate 228,841 of JBAMAX010002737.1, read as the reverse complement.
TTACTCCTTGTTGTTCCTTGGAAGCTCCTTCATTGAGAACTTTGAAATCAGAGCTAATGCGGTATTAGCAATAAGTAGCTGAACGAACAATAAAAACAACAACAGAGCATGTTCGATTAAGCATATCGTTGACCTTCAAACAGAGTTCAATAATGCTCATTAGCATTGTGCAAATGGCAGCTGACTAACGCAGCAGTCTGGCAACCCCGTAACCTATAGTGTTGAGTAAGGGTTCAGAGTGTGTCTGGTCTGGTCTGGGCACACTAAGGCGCCAGTTAAGAGCGTCTTAGCGGCAAAAGCGTTAGCAGCAAGTTTTTAGTAACTTGCTGTGTACAAAATTTATTGAAAAACTTTCTTATCGCATTTGAACAAGCAAGTTTTGTTTATATGTTTGTTTATTTTTCCTGTAACTCTCTGCTTTTTTTCAAGTTTTGTGAACTTTTCTCTTAAGGCATTTAAAAGGAAATACACAAAAAAAAAAAATAAATAAAACACTATGAAAAACTCAACGGATGCTACCAGAACAAAAAGTAACTTAATTGTTTGCAGATACAAATAAATGAAAAAAAAAAAGGAAAACAAAATAAAGGCAATCCCAAAAGAAAACAAATATAAAATATACAAGTACAACAATAAACAAATAAAAACTGGCTGAAAGAACTTAAGATTAAGACACTAATTGGAAAAATCCCAGACAAAATGTAAAAAAAAATTCCATTGGACAGTTTTATTATCGAGACGTAATTTTTGTGCGCACTAAAAGGTACAGTAGGGTGCACAAGTAATTTGACAACGTTCTGCGCCTATTTTTTTTTTTTTAATGCGTTGAGCTTTAAAAAGTGATTTTTTTAAGCATAGAACATGAAAGCCCAAGGGTCATATAAAATATTAAAAGGGCGCATCCAATATAGTCGATTGTTTGAGACCTTATATTAGTTGGAAAAAAGTATTTTAACGTTCTTTCTATTAAGTATCCAGCGATATACTATTGAGCTGAAAGATAAAATACGTAGTTATTTTTCTCGAATTATTGATTCGCAATTCTTAATTATGGACAAGTCAAAAAAATGTAGTGGTTATTTTTAACAGTGATAAGGTATTAATTATTATTAAATTAAGGCGATGCACCACACTGGTAATGCCATCGAAAATATCAGTAAAAATCAAAATTTATCTTGCCAAACAATATTTTATCAAATTCACTTTTAAATATTTAAATTCTGGGCAACTGACAGGTAGATGGCGAAAGTTAAAATAGATGGCGCCAGCAGTAAAAACTGAGGTGAAAATCTGATGTAAATATTTTTTTCTGTATTAAATAAAATTACAATTAAAAAATTTCAATATTTTTGACATTTAAAAAATGTCTTGAGCCATTTGTTAAAATTCAAAATTTTTCATTTTAAGATGCCTGAGGCATGAAATCCTAGAGTTACGGCGGACACACCCATTTCAAAAATTTAAAAAAAGTTGTACTATCCCAAAAAAAAAAAATGAAGCATACCATTTTAAAGAGAAGAACATTAGGTTTTATTCTAGCAACGTGCACTTTTGTATTCTAGAATAAGGTGGGGCAAATCTGACCTAGTAATTAGTGTTGGCTAAAATGCTGGTTTGACATGGGATCAACTTGTGCTAAAACTTTGTCGCAACTGTCTAGAACTATCGATTTAGACAATTATTAATTTAAGAGAAACGGTCATTTTGAAAAAAGAAAACTTTTATTAATTTTAAAATTGATGGGGCAAGCCCGACCGTCCATTTTTTTGACTGACTTAGCACAAGTATCATCCAAACTTAATAGTTTTTGATTATAAATCTAAAGAAAATGGTATCATTTTACAACACAATATGCATTTATTTCAAAAATATTCAGATTAGCTCTACTCTTCGGCGGCTATCTTGGGACCACTATTTTGTATTTTTAAAATTGAATGGTCAGCAACCCCGAATCTGTTACAATCACAAAAATTCAATTTTTGCTTTTTGGCGGCCATCTTGGATTCGACATTTTAAAAATTAGAATTGTAATTTTTTTTTCATTTAATTTGAAAAGTAATTCGTTTTAAATTCAAAAATATATTAGTTTTTTTAAAGTATCGCTAAAACTAGTTTTTCAATTTCTTATTATCTTGCCCCAATCTTTTTCAATCTATTGAAAAATAAACCAAATTAAATAAACATACATTACTCCAAATTTATTTAAAAAAATTATATTTCCATTTTCAAATGTATAAATCAAATAAAATGCCATTTATCTTGTCAAAAAACTTATGCCGTCAACTGTAGGCTTTTCTGTCTGTTTATCTTTGGCCTTTGGAGACTTGTAAAAATCTTAAGAAAAAAAAAATGGAAACCTTTTTGGCACATATTATATGCATAGAAATTTCGCCGATTAACATAAGATTGTCTTATCTCAAGGGATGAGAAACAGGGATAAAAATTCAGCAATGCTGGTAAGGAACAGTCGGAGAGTACTTTTATGACTCAGACTACACATCTCTCAAACCCTAACCTCAAATTATGATACCTTTGTACCTTCGGTACAGGGCATAAAAAACACAACTTTTATTATCTGAGTTACTGAGTAGTTGCACAGTGAAGTGTTTACACTACTTGAGTTCAGATAATTATTCAACTATGTATTGTTGAACATTTTTCATGTAATCAGCTGATCTGACAGATGAGCTTTGGCTACGTTAAATAAGTCAACTCTGGACTATACTTAAATGACGAATATAAGCACTTTATTTTTATTTCTATATATTTTATGTACTAAATGTTCATCTGTTCACGCCTAAAATTTGAGCCGTTCATCATAATTTAATAATTGGTTATAGGCTATGTGACGTCACATAAAAGTAAGACCTTGCTCTCATAAAATCAATCAAAAAATTTGGCTTTTTCACCGAATTCGTTTGATTTTTAGTAGAATCCGTGAAAAATGTATAGCATAAGAAAAAATTTCTTAGATTCCCCTCTCAATACAAGCACTAGTTTGATAATCATGGTAGGTTATATTCATTATTCATGATATATGATAATTCACTTGCCTCGTTTTTGTTTAATTTTAATACTTTTTTACTGGAATTCCCAACCATTCGGAATGTCTTGATCAATTTGTATACAGAGCTAAGACGAAACTCCACTTTTAAGAAAGTATGGGGCTTATATGGGACCTAAATAAAAGGTGGATTTGTAGATATTAGAGCTTTCGGACAAAAAAAAGTGGCTAAGAAGGACAATCTCCATCATCTAGTAGGTTGAGAGCTTTTCTGCGTTATCAAGAAAACTACAAAGTTCTGAAAATGTGCCACTTCTAGCACTACACTGCCGGTCAAAAAAATTGGCCAATGATAAAAAAAACCTTTTTTTTTTTGAAAAGTCCAATTTGGTCCCGCGTTTCGATTACCATTTTCTCTCCCTACTGCTCTTTCTATTCTCTTTTTATTCAACTCAAAAAGGTCGAAAAATTTATTTTTCATAGGTCAAGTTTATTTTGACCGCCACTGTATATCTATCCTTTTAACGGGCAAATACACTAAGACAGTTTTAACCTAAAAATCACTTCCAAACAGTTTATCAATCATTTATAAACTACGTGAAATTCCAGGAGTTAGGGGGAGTCCGACGAAGCGTCAAGAGACACGAAAATCATATGGAAAATTCTCAAAAATATTCTGTTACTGGGGGTCTATTCTGAAAAAAATCAGCGTCACTGATGTTTGAATCAAGTTACTTAGGCTGCTCAATGAAAGCTAATATCGCCCAAGGCCCTTGGGAATAATGAACTAGGGGGAAGCAAGATGAAGATTGCAAAGACTATGACTGAAAGAAGAATCTAATTTGTATGACCTACCGATTGAAATCAGGGTATGATTTAAGCAATTCTCTTCGGCTTCCATTCCGAGGAATTTTACAAATATTAATGACATCCTACTTGTAAGAAATGGGAACAAGCTATTTTAACTGCCTAGCTCAGTGCGTTATCAAATTTTCTGATCTAATTTTATTTTATAAGACGATTAGTAATGCGCAGAAAATTGACTGCTAGGGAACGTGTACTCTGACTCTACATGGACTGTCTCTCATATCCTTATTCGTATTTACTTTTTGACGCATTTTCAAAGGCATTCCCTATAGCACCACACTATGCTCCTCTCATAAAACTTCAACCAGCTATTTGAAGCAAGTCCAACTTTAGCTCAAATCACAGCTGTCCCTGTTGTATTCGTATTAGGAGCAACTTTCAGTCAAAGGAAACAAAACGGAACTGCTTAAGTACAAAAGCAATAAAGATTTGTGCAAGTTCAGCGTTTGCTTCGAAGAGTTTTAGACTGGGTGCGAGTGCCATCTCTGTCTGGACATGAAGTCGTAACGGTGGCACAGGCAGCATTATACACTTAAGCAGCCTTCCAATGTCCTGCGGCTTTGGGCGACAACCTGAAACTAGACACCCGTCTGCTTGTACTCCGGCTGTCTGACGAACATTTTGAGATCTGACAAAGCAGACGCCAGGGAATGTGTGCTTCTTGGAACAACAAGAGTTACAACAAAAACAACTTATAGATAATAATAAGCAACATGGCTCACATAACTTGACCAGCATTATGAATTGACAATGGTTACCGCAACAAAAGCCAGCCAGCACGCATCCTTAACTCACTCCAAGGAATTGCCCATTTATTTATTATGTTTTTTGTTCCCAGTTCTGCTTTGCCATTTCTTGAGCGCACCACAACAATTTCATCAATTTTATGATTAAGGACAGCTAGTTCGCAAAATATGGACTCTCCTGAGGCAGTCATTCAGATATAATTTGATATGTCTTTTGATGGCGCCAATGTGCCAAACATTAACGCATAGCAACTTGGTATGCCAGAGACAAGAGGCACAACCAATTTTCGAACTACACAAGTCAAATGTTGCCATGGAGTCAACGAGTCATGGAATCATGGAGTCATGAAGTTGACAGCAATGCCGCATGACAATGAGCAGCAGCAGACTCTTTGACACTTCCAATAGTTCCAACGTTTCATGCAAAATCAAAAATCAAACGTGCCAAGTCACAATGCCAAAAAAAAAAAAAGGCATCTTTGCAAGAAATTCTCAAGATGCTGCAGTGGAAGAGAACGGATACGACTAAGTATATGCAACGGCATTGGCAGCATATTTAAATAGAGTATGCTTAAGAGAGGGGAGGCTAAGAGGTTCTTAAAGTGGCAACAAAATAGTATATTTTTCAGGAAACGATTTAGAGAGATCTTGAAGAGGCTGAGTAAGTCCTCTAAAACGAAATCAAGCCAGCCGGTGCTCGGTCTCCGTAAACATCTATCCGAAGTTCGCTCACTTTATTCAATTATGTTTTCAATAAGTTCTTATCTTTTTTGATTTAACGGGCATTTATGAGATTATAGCAGATTCCTGATCTGCTGGGATCTGTGCCTTGGTCTCCGAACTCGGATTCAGCGATCCCACACATGTATGTTATAGTAGGTTAGGTTGGTGTCCCAACTCATTTAGGTCAAGAATAGACCCGTTGTGATACCGCTATGGTGGACCATTGACCACTCTTGAGACAGCCATCCGGTAGCCGGAATAAACCGTAAGAGGTATTCTGTACTCTGTTCGGAGAGCTGAGATAAATCATCTAAAAAGTATGACTTTAGAAAGCGGTATCTGTCTGTGCTCCACTGTCTTCAGCTGCTCCTCATCGCCACAGCTTCTACAGACCTTATGATGGGGAGCATTAAGCTTGGATGCATGATTCCCTACCAACCAGTGTCCTGTGATAGCACCTATGACAGTTGAGCACTGAGCCCTAGCAAAGTTTTAGTTCTTTTACTGCAATATGTCGGCCAGGTTTGTCGCGATTCCGGTGGTTCCTTGTCTAGCCAGTTCATCCGCAATACAGTTGCCCGCGATGTCTGTATGTCCTGGGACACATATGAGGGGAAATCAAAACTGCTCAGCCATGTCCTCCAGAGACAAGCGGCAGCTATTCAGACGACTGGCTGTCCGAGAAGATACAGATAGTGTTATTCCATACTTGTAGGTTTCTTATTGTTGTCAAAGTCTCCTGGATTGCAATGGACTCTGCATGAAAATTACTTCAGTGATCCGGGAGCCGGTAAGCGATATACAGTAGTCTGACTCTCGGGAATAAGTGGGTGTACTTGTTTTTTTTTTAGTTCGGAAGTTGTTTTTCATGGTCCAAAAAACTCTTATCGGACATTAGAAGAATAATGGAAAATGAACTTCGAGCTGATCAAGAACAAGAAAATTATGTTCCTTTCAATTCATCCAGTTGATCCGATGGCCGACGATTTTATGGCGAAATCCAATTGATAGGTCGGATTTACCCCACCTTACCCTTTAGCCAAAAAAAAATGAACTTAATTAATAGGTCGATTTACCCCATTTGATTTCTCTAAACACAACCCATAGGTTCCAAAAACTTATCGAACAACCCACTTTAAATACCAAGCGTCAAAAAAACAAGTATGATAAAAAAAATGCAAAAAAAAATAAAGATAATAAGAAAGGGGTTCGAAGAGTACAGAACGTTTGGAAGCAATTCGAGTGCGCGTGACATTCGACAACTGTCAATGAGAGTAGGCGGATAGAGTAAGGCCAACATCCAGGACACAGGCCCGTCCTGGTTTAGCTTCAACTTGGCTTTCAAGTGCACTGGCAGCCGGCAGCGCTAACAGCTAGCAGCACATTTCCGTTTCCGCACACGAAATGCGCTGAAAACTGAACAATTTTCAAAATGCAAAACGTGGCACAAATGTCAACAGCGTTAGCCAGCCAGCTATCTTCATGCAGCATATAGTATATAGTATATATGTATGTATGAATTTTTGTGTGTTGGTGTGTATGCATGTGTTTGCAGTAAAAATAAAGCAATACTCGTAATATTATTTTTTTTCGTTTTAATAAAAAAATATGCATATATGTGTGTGAGCACTCACGTACAAACACACATACATTTGTATACAGTCAGACCAAAAATTATTCGGACAGTCCATTGCATACTTTGACAGCTGTAACAAAGTACAATAGACAATTGGGGGAGTGATTATTTTAACTCTGGGTGACAGAGATAGATGACTAAAAAAAAAGCCCCCTAAGAGGTCTAACATTCTCAAGTGAAGGTTAGGTTAGTTAGGCTGCGGTCCATTGTGATGTCTTATAAGAGGAAAAGAAAGTAGTAAAAATGAATGTGAATAGACTTTCAAGCCAAACGTTTTTGTATGTTCTTCTTCTTATGTTGTCATACATTTTTGTCTATATATTATATACCAAGAAATATTTTTAATAAATTTTGTGTTTTTTGAGAACTTTCATATTATTGGCAGTTCTTCCTACCCAGAACGAAAAAACTGCCTATTTGTGGAAGACTTAGCAGCAAAGAGTGCGCCGTAATAGTGTATGACAACGTTTATGTGCTTAGTCAATCATGTTCGGTAGGAAAATTACTTTTTTTCTAGAAAAATTTACTTTTTTTTACTTATTGGCGGTCTACCCATAGTACGGATTATAAAAGATGGGCCCCTAGAAAACGAAAACAAGCAGAAACTAGCATCCCAAGAATTATACAAGCCCAATATCTATTGCGAGAGTCGGTTGTCTATATTATAGAGAGAGCTGGAGCAACCAAACTTTCGAATAATATCACTTATTATGTTTAGGGAAAAAAGGTTTTTGTTTTTACATTGGCGTTAAGCTACACAGAATTATTATACACTTTAAAAAAAATATACATACGATGTGTGTTCAAAAAGTAAGGTGACTTAAGCAATTTCGCGGGCAAGGTATTTTCGATTATCGATTTTGTTTTGTTGTGTTGGTACACTCTTCCCGAACATCTGTACCAAATTTCAAGTGAATGGCATTTTTTGTTTGGTTGTGAGAGGCGTAAAGGTTATAAGTGTTTTGCGTGCTCGGCGATTTTTTGCTATCGAAAAAAATGGTTCAACGGATTTGCATCAAATTTTGTGTAAAAAATAAAATTAAGTGCCGGGAATATGCCAATGGAGCCTCGCTCTGGGCGCCCAAGCACTTCAACAATTGATGAAAACGTTCAAGCAGTGAAAAAAATTGTTTTGGAAAAACGTCGAATCACTATCAGAGAAGTTGCTGAGGATGTCGGCATATCGCTTGGCTCGTGCCATGAAATTTTTTCTAACGTTTTGGGCATGAGACGTGTGTCAGCGAAGTTTGTTCTGAAATTGCAAAATTTTGACCAAAAGAACCGTCGCATGAGCATCGCTCAAGAGCTGTTGAATGACGTCAACGTCGACCCAGATTTACTCAAAAGGGTCATAACTGGTGACGAATCATGGTTATGATATCGAAACCAAAACCCAATCGTCCCAATGGAAGCGGCCAGAAGAGCCAAGACCGAAAAAAGCAGGCCAAGTTCAATCAAATGTTAAAGTTTTGCTCACTGTTTTCTTCGATTACCATGGCGTGGTGCATCAGGAGTTCTTACCATATAGTCGTACGGTCAATAAACAGTATTATCTGGAAGTTATGCGCCGTTTGCGAGAAGCAATACGAAGAAAACGTCCAGAATTGTGGAAAAACAATTCATGGCTTTTGCATCACGATAATGCCCCTGCTCACTCATCTTTGCTTGTGAGAGATTTTTTGGCCAAAAACAACACCACAATCATGCCTCAGCCACCATATTCACCGGATTTGACCCCAAGTGACTTTTTTTGCTCCCAAAACTAAAGAGACCTATGAAAGGAGGGAGATTTGCAACGATTGAAGAGATAAAGACTGCATCGCTGGAAGAGCTCAAGGCTATACCGAAAAGTGCTTATGAAAAGTGCTTTGAGGATTGGAAAAACCGTTGGCATAAGTGTATTGTATCTGAGGGGGATTACTTTGAAGGGAACAACATAAATATTGATGAATAAATAAATACTTTTTCTTAAAAATACAAAGTCACCTTACTTTTTGAACTTTTGATATAAAATGAAAGTCTGTAAGAACTCCTAGATGCAAATAATGGAGCAAGAAAACTCTCGATAAAAAAAATAGGTGCAGGGAAAAAGTTTTTATTATTGTTTCGATATTGGAGCAATATTATAGAGTATTCACATGGTCAACAACAATTCACAAAGAGTCAAACATTTAAAGTCATTTGTTTGGACCGATTAAGAAATCAGGCATTCCCAAAAGCAGTAGCAAATTTAATCTAAATCAGATTTCCCATATCAAAAAGCATCCATAGGCCTCTCAAGTAAATAATTTAAGAAAATATTTTGTTTTGGAATAGGTTCATTTATTTATGTATTTGTTGCTATTCCCAATATTAATTCTTTTTTCTGTCGAGACAATTTTAAAAATTTGAAGCATTTCTGTTTTCACAAATTGTTCCTTAATTTTTACCGCGCGTAGGTTGGCGTGTATAAGGGGAAAGTGCCAAAGATCTCTATTAGAGTTAATTTTTTTATATAATTTATATTTATTATGTATCTAGCGTTAGCATTCCAAAATATTGGGGTTCCTGCAGTTTGTTTTAAATTTACATTTTCGATAAAATACAGTGGTTCTCAAAACTATAGGATTGAGGAATAAATAAAAAGCTTAATTCATGAAAACTATTAAGATTTCGGAAGCCCAAAAATTAATAATCTTAAAAAATTCATAATCAGCCGTGCTCCGGAAATCGAATTTTTTTTCAAAAACTACCCTTTTTATATTTGATAAATATGTAAATTTTCCTCAACGTGGGAAATCTTTCTCACTTAGCAGCCATATCGGAAAAAAAATAATTAAAAATAAATGACAGTAAATATCTAACTTAAAGTTTGTATAAATCGAAAAATCAAAATCGTTTTTAAGCCCCATTTAAATGATGCAGTCTGGAATTCTTAGCTTGACTAACTCTGGCCTTGAATAAAATTGACGCCTTAAATAAACAAAATAATTAAGGAGCCGATTGGTATACAACACGATCGCGTTCAAAAAAAATGCATACCAAATATACAAGGAGCAACTCAAACACACACCAAAAATTTATTGAAATAAGAAGGAAAGGCATACAAGATTTTCATAGAAAAAAATTATTTAATTATTGTTTGCCAAGTTAAAGCAGAAAAACTGTTCGAATAATTTTAATACCGACTGTATACAAAATGCATACGGCCATGTTATATTTTTGTTAGGCTAACAGCAGGCAAACAATGCCGCCAGCACTTTGCTCTAGCACCCGGCCAAATCCAACCAAAAGGCGGAAATGTTGTGCAGAGCACGTTCCTACACACATAGATACACAAACACACACATAGATGCTCACACACACACACAGTCACACACACATGCACATAAACTCTAACCAGTAGCTGGCCGCTAAAAGCAGCTTTTACCGCCATCGCATTTTGCCATTTCCTTCCGTTACGCTGCATTGCGTTACGATTTTAGTTGCTGTTGGGGTTACGTTACGTTACGTTATGTTATGTCTATGCGTCGCGTAGCGTCGCGTCGCACGTTATAAAATATATTTCACATGCGTGTCGTGAGCTCGCTCTATAGGAGGAACCTCTAGGTATGTCAGTACGTGCATACAGACAGACGTGCTTATTTTTATCAACTTCAACAATGTTTTGCTCCAGGGAAATTTTATGCTGAATGTGATAAACTTGCCACAAACACACAAACACGCACACAAACACATGCACACAAGCTAACAATATGGGGCAGCATGGCATATGGCAATGGCAATGAAGGGAAATGTCGCGAAAAGCTTCGCTAAGTTGCATTGTTGTTTAGGCTTAGCTGGGCATTAAATATATTATAATAATAAACATATGTAGAAAAACAATTTAATGGTCTCATATTCGGGAAAATCAAAGAAAAGCACGAAACATAAAATCTGCAATAACACTTCTTATGCAAGCAAAGAAGGATATTAAAAACAAAGAGGGTTATAGAACTTTATGCATCTTGGTAAACTGAATCTAGCGGAGTATTTGAAAGTGGTCATTATAATAAATGTAATTTGGTTTAGAACTGCCAACATTTTTAAAACAAAAGTCGAAATTAGAGTAATCGAAGTAAAGAAATTGTGTTTCCTAAATAAAAGTGATGACACCAACTCAAAAAAAATTGTTTTGTTGTTTGTAAAAAAATACAAAGTTTGGTTTTGTTTCACGGAGCACGGCCAATTAAATCTCAACTGACGAACCCTCGGCTATATAGATTTGAAATCAGTCACGCTAACATATAAAACGTCTGGCTGGATAAGAAAATGAGTTCAAAAGTCATTTCAAACTAGACTTTAGACTCAAAAACCAATTTAATTTAAAAAGTCTAGAATCTTACTCGCTATATCGAAAAACATTCAGAGAGATATGAATACTGCACTCGTCAAAGATGAAATAGTCCAAAGTGCGGCAAGGTACTACAATAAACTATCTTCACAGTCAAACAACCTTGCCTAAAATCTTACACGGCTATGCGACGGATAAACATTATGTGGATTATCATTATCAAATGAACCAAGTCTTAACTCTGTAAAATCGTATTTCGACCCTGTTTGGTTTCTAATATTTTCAAGATTAAGCACATTCGACGTTGATTCTTAAATAGAAAAGGTTAAAAGTGTAGAAGAAAACTGATTATAAAAGAAGGGCTGACATTTTTTTTCTGCAACCATTTGACTCCTGTTACGAGAGCTGTTTGATAAGAAACTTTTCGAGAATATTTCGACCCTTTTGAAGGCCGGGCTCTAATATTTTCAAGATTAAATATATTAGACGCTGATTCTTAAATAGAAAAAAGGTTAAAAGTGTAGAAAAAAACTAATGATAAAATAAGGGCTGCAATTCGTTGTTTTTCCTTCAACCATTTTACTCCTGTTACGAGAGCAGTTTGATACGTAAGTAAATTTTTAACCTTGACAGTATTAACGAGAGTAGAGAAAAGTGATTTAAATTTAACTTTTTCATTAAGCATTCTTTTGTTGCCAACAAAAAAGTCTAGATATACATATAATATGAGGCGTCTGCATCATCAATTTCAATGGATTAAAAGTTTCGAATTGTTACGGGCTCAAGCGACGACGAACTTTTAAGTCGCTAAGATGCACGGAATAATACTAAAGAAGTACATATCAAAGGTGTGCGAGGTGGCTAAGATGGATTATTTGAACATATACGAGGGTCTCTATTTAAATTTTGCGCCTATGATTTATTTTAAATATTCTCCATGAAAATCAATGCACTTTTTATGAGCTTATCGAAACTCTTTTTACCCTCTTATTGGGTTATCTCCGAAACATATAATTTAAGCACATCGAATGTTCCTCAAGTGTGGAAAAACTGAGCACCTTATGAATGGAAAAAAAGGAAATCTTGGGATGCTTTAGTAGGACTGTACGGCAGATGGGCTTTACTTTCAGCGCCCAAAAGTTCGCTTGTTCAAGTTGATGCGGGATTAAGAAAGATTCGTGTGTTGAGTAGTTCTTTTTCCTTTGATTAATGAACACTTCTCGCTTCGCCACTGAGCGTTGAATGTGGGGGGGTGATGAGCCTCAAAATCAAAATGCCGACTCGATTCAACAAATTATAGATAAATAACCGATTCTGAATTTTTATTTCTCGAATATTGTGTGAAATATGCGAGATTTGGGGGAGGGGGTCACACCCCCACCCCCACCTCGCTACGACCCTGTGAACCCTTATGTAAAATTAATGGAATGGACCGATTTATGTAATTCCAATGAGTCAGACAACAATTTTACACAGTGACTGCTGCGATTATTGAAAAACTCACGAAATGAGCCACCAACTTCTGTCCAATTTACAATACTTTCCAGTTCTGGTCTTTAGCGACAATTTTCTGACGAAATTTCTGGACGGTAAGAGATGTGGGTCGAGGTGACAGCTATATTTTTTTTTTTTTCGAAGCAATAACTTTTTTTTTTTCTCTCCAATATTTGTTATTGGCAATCAACCCATAATTCTATGGGTTATAATCCAACATTTATAAAAAAAAAGTAAGTCACTATACACTCAATATATCTTTTTGTGTGGCATGGTTTAGATTACTCTAAATATACAATATTTTCAAAAATCAAGTAGACGTTATGATAAGACACGCCTTCTGAGGTCATTTGGGTGAAGTCTTTTTAGGCGTCTTCTTGGTCTATGACCGACCAGGGCACATGCCAGCGAATTTAGATGGTTCCTTAAGCGATCAGCGAAACGGTCGCTAAGTTTATTCAACACATCCCCCACTTAGGGAATGCCTAGATTCTTGTGAAGGTTTCGATTTCGAATATACCTCGGGGCATCGGCAATTTTGCGCAAAGTTTAGTTTTGTAAAATTTGAATTTTTTTAACAAAATTAAAAAATTGTTGGACTGAAAGTATCGAGCTAATCGGAGGCTATCTATTGACAAATGGGTAAAATGATAAATTGTCAAGAAAAAAAATCTACTATGTTTAACAATCAACTTATCAAACTGCCCTCGTAGCCCCAATTTTAGTAATCTGAAATACAAGGGTAAATGGTATTATTATTATATTGTGCATCGTGAATACATGGCACAAGGGAATCGAAGGAGATTACATGTTGGTTAGGCTATAAATAGGTTGGTAGATCCTTTAAATCTGAAGAGTTAGTTAGAAGATGGCGTACTGAAAAGTCAGGCGCGGACGATTTTGGAATACCCTGTACTCATAGTAATTAAATCCGGTGCATTACTTAAGAACTCCAAATTTAGTAAGGATATATACATGTTGAGATAGAAAAACAGTCGAATTTTGCAACCAAATCGTTTTTTTGGGCTAGACTGCACGATACAACAGATCTTAATGAAATTTGGTGTACTGCTTGGGAACTCGGAAAAAATTACCGAGTGACAAATTTGGTTACGAAATCTTCATAAACAAACAATTATCAATCTAAAACTTGTTTTTATCGAGAGTTCTCTGAAATACGCCTATTGAAGCAATGAAATTTAGCCCCAAAATCAAAAAAATAAAATAAACTTGTCTTTCTTAGGATAAAAAGGAATCTTGTCTGGAAGTTTGGTTACTTTAGCTCTCACCATCTCTGAGATCTAGGCGTTCAAATGGACAGACGCACGGACATGTGAATATCGACGTCTCTAATCACCCTGATCATACTTCATAGCTTTGGAGGTCTCCGACGACACCTTCTATATGTTACAAGCATTTCCGGCTTGCACAAACATAATACACCCTTTGTACCATAAGGTACAGGGTATACAAATTTGACAATAGAAGATAAATTATGTTTAATATGGAGATCATCACAGAGGAGGCTTTCTCAAAAAAAAAAAAGCACATAGCATAAACTTTTTGTACATTTTAAAGAAGCTTAAAGCATACATTTTTCTAAACAAAATTGATGACTTTAATAAAATAAAATTCGGAACCGAACTCTGCAACCCAAAAATGAAACAGCTGTTTTTAGGGATTGCACTAATTTCCGAAATGCCATCACATGCACCCATATCAGCAAATCGAAATCTAATTATTTAGCTCGCGTCCTTCTTCATTAACAAGGTCCTTAGCTAACGTATTAACGCAAAACTTTTGTCGGCCGTATAGAAAAATCTCATTTGGAACAAATTTCATTGCTAGCTTTTGGGGGGCTTAAGTATTTTAGCCATGTCTATATGAACATGCCATGAATGTCGTCCTTGTCGTATGTTTCGTACAGAGCCAAACCAAATGGACAGTTGGACATTTGGACAGACAGTTGGACAGAGAGTTGGACATGGCCACACATTGAGTGGCGCTTAGGCATTAGGCAACTTTTAGCTGCTGCTTCAACTGGCTTTTCAACTGTCAACAGCAGGGTCAGAGCATTGGGAAACCCACGCAACGGGGGTTTCGGAACTGAAAAGGTCTTAATGAAGTAACCAAATCCAGTGGCCAGCAGTACAAATTGTGGCACGTTGGAATGGTTGGACGTGTATGTGTGCGAGGCTGGCACATCATGAGTGGGATTTTAGCAATTAGATTGCTGCATATTTAATGCATGAATTGAGATTGGGGCGACTAAGAATTTCGAGTATTTGCCATAAAAGTCAAATGCCTGATAATATTAAAGGGAGGCAGCATGGTGAATGACACAGGACGAGTTGAAGCAATGAAAATGGCGTAAATTAAACAGAATACATTCACACAGACAGGACTCGCTCTAAGCGCTTAAGCCGCTTTGTTTTGAGCCCACGGCCGCGTTCATACCCTTAGACCTACTACTACCCTAATATACTTACATGCTCCTCTTCGGCTGCGCCGTCTGCATTCACTTTGGCCATACATGCGCCAGAGCCGCCGGCGCAGCTTAATTTGTATGTCAGCACTAATGGACGGCACACATTCAAGAAGAACTGCAATGGGAAAACAAGAGATAGAGATTTGGCACAAAAAAGCCAAGAGATTAGTGGGCGTCCAGTTCTCATCTAGGGAAATCAGCGTGCCCAATATTTTGGCACACACTCACCTTGGTAGTTTTGGGCACTTTGTCTGCCATATTCGGAGGCAATTCGACCAACGCCTCATAGTTCTGTTTGGCACTAATCAAAGGCGTCAGATCGAGCCATTCGTCTCCATCCTCGCTGCTGAATTTTGCCTTGCATGTAATCTGCTGCTGGCAGGCGTGTGGTGTCTGATATTGAATTAACAACTGGCAATTGGAGTCCTCAATTATTTTGACAGCGTCGGCATTGCCATTGTCCTTGGTTGCATTGTTCGCACAGACAAATTCAATTTTTGTCGACCAACGTTTGTTGCCAGACGTCGGGCATGGGGAGCCATCCTCGTAGAGCAGATACGGCGAACCGGTCTGATTGAAACGCAAATGCGAATTGACTTTTCCCAGGCCCGTGGTTTGAGCGTTTTCTGCGTAACAGGCGCCTGTAGCGAAAAGTAGACAAAAGACAAAAAAAAACGATCAAGAAAAGTGAACAATAACTGCAAAGTTTACACTTGAAAAAAAAAATGGTTAATTTGATAGATTTGGTCCCAACGTCTCATAAAATGTCGAAACGAACATTCATAGAAAATTTCAACTAATTATCGTGATAAATTTGGAGTTAAAAAAACAAACATTTTCTTTTTTATTTGTTTACAATTTATTTTTACAAGACTCGTGGGCGGATTTAAACTAAAAAACCCTTACTAAGATCGTATCTTCTGAGAAAGCATTCTTAATTACTTAGTCTTTGTTAGAAAGTTGGCAGGAGACGGATAAAGTATTTACTCTACAGTTTTCTTTTAGGACCTTTTCCAGTTTCTTACAATAACAATCTGAATCTAAATGATTAAAATGTTTTTAATTTTTATTGGTAAAAACTTCGATCTTGAAAATCTTGTGACGTCACTATAAGTATTATACAATATCTTTAAACAACTTTCATAGTGTACATTTTCCCAATTCCTTTATTTAAAATTTATTATTTGCTCTCATTTAAAAATTAAATTAAATTATTAATCAATTTCGTTTACAAGTTCAATAATATTCAATATTCCCAAAGTTTCCTACCGATTTTTATATCGTTTTTAGAATCTACTTTAGAAGCATCCTGTTCCCCAAGATTTTTATGAAATTTATAGAGCCCCTGTGTAATATAATTCACACAGATTCCAACAGATTTTTATACAATTTATAGAATCTACTTAAAAAGCACCCTGTATAATATATAAATCTTACAGTTTCCCCAAGAAGTTTATAGAATTCCTGTATAATAAATTCACACAGATTTCAAAAGATTTTTATACAATTTATAGAATCTACATTCAAAACACCCTGTATTTTAAAGTTTTCATTCGATTTTTATGCAATTCCAGATTGTTATACAAAAAGTTTGAATACCCCTTTCTCCCTTTCTTAATATTAATATAATCGATCCTGCGCTGGGAATGGATGGGGTAGGTCTGTTGAGCAGGAGTGATGGTTCCTTTACATCAAACCGTAGGGAAACTTTGGAGCTTTTACTCCAAACTCACTTCCAAGGCTTTTCAATTCGCAGCGGGAATGCCCAACTCTCCGATCGGATCGAGCCAAACCTACGAGGGGCTGTCAGAATATCTGGCACTATTATATTTTCTATGCCGACAAAGTAAGATGGGCAATTGGCTCCTTTGAACCTTTCAATTCACCTGGTGGGGACGGAATTTTTCCAGCACTTCTCCAGAAATGTCTGGATTTCATCCTAAACCCACTGATTTGTCTGTTTAGAGCAAGCTTTAACTGGGGATACATACCTCACTCTTCGGATCTTCTATCATAATTCAAAACAAAGGAAGACAAATAAAATCTTTATTAAAAGAACACCCTCTTAACAACGAAACCCTCAGCTATTTCTCTCAGTGCATATGCGTTAGTTTTGCTTGCACAGTTTACTCCATTAAAGAAAAAAAACCTGAGTGCCTTGTACAACAAAAAAAGTGAAAATCCAGAACTCAAACCAAGCGTTAGCTGTGAGTCCTTCGCGTTAATGGTCGCCAACAAAGGCGCCTTTTCATGAAACATTTTGGAGCCAAACCGAGCCCACTGATGCAGAGGCGAATGCAGTCAAACGTGCTGCTCCTGACGCTCCCAAATTGAACACTTTTTGGCGTCCATCAATGTCAAAATTAATTGTTGCTCTTGTTTTTGTGCTCAGCTTAGGATACCAATTTCTTTGCTATTGACAGTTTGGGGCAAGATTTCGGATATTGGTTGTCATGGTGAATACGTATTGGAAGTACTTTTAAGAGATACTGTGATACGCATGCTAGTTGCAAACACTGTAAAAAAGGAATACAATGCAGCTTGTTGAGACTGTATGGATGTCCTGATGTTTGTCAGAGATACAACTGCAGTTTGATTAAACGGATGAGGAAGCATATGAACTAATCTCTCAAGGAAAGCAAAACTACTTAGAATTTCAAAATTAAATTAATAAATAGAATATATAGGGTATTCACTTTGTCAAACCGAAAGGCGGTATTACTTGTGCATCCTTTCCTTACAAAATGGCGTAAAATAAAGCGACATTAAAGTATAAAATTGACCACAAATCAACCGAAACGGGTCAAGGCCATTAAAATGAGGTTAATTTTGTAGTACAGAAAAAGTTCATTAAGCTTGTGCCTTGGAATGATATCGCATATTGCATTTTTTTGTAGCGTAACATTCCGCGCTTTATATGTGTACACGACATGCTCCTACCTGGAGCAATATTTTGCATTGCATGCCAGGACATTCATATAAGTTCTGTTGACTGGTGACTGGGTTGCAGCAGGAGCAGCAATCAATTGCATGCCAAGCATTGCGTGATTTTGATGGAGCACCCTAGAGCAGACAGGATTGTGATTGTGATTTGACTAGAATATGGTAATTCGCTCCCTCTCTCCTCTCTTCGGGTATCTCTTACTCGGTTATATGTATGCTTTATTGCACATGCCAGGCAACAGACATCAAACAACGACAATGGCAACAATATAACACACACAAACGCAACCCTTCAGTACGTTATGCAGGTATTGTTGCTTAGTAGATGGGGTAAGGTATCTATCAGGGATCAATTCCCATCGCTGCATCACGATTTAACAGTTATTCGTTAATCCTAGGTCACAAAAAAAACAAGGGGGAAAGTGAGAGAGTACTAAAAAGGGAGAGCGCTGGTTTTGCTCCTTTTGGACCTCTTCTGCACTACATTTCTAGAGTCATTATTCAGCTTAAGTCTTTATAGCTTATCTTTGATAATACTTTTATCTTTTATTCGTGTCAAAAAATAATTAGCAGGTGGAAAATGTGATTAAGGTGTTTATTTTTTCGATCTTTTCGATTTTTATATGTATATTCGGTAGAACTATTGGACAATAGTCATCACGTCAAATTTTATTGAAAAATTTCGATTATTTATTGAGTTATCGATGACATGGAAATTGAGTTTTGCATTTTTAGACTTTTCTTTGACAAGCCATATCTTCTAAATGAATAAATTTATTGACGCTAATTTTTTTCAAATATTAAATTTTACAAAAAAAAAATTGTATTTTTTCAATGGTTTTTTTTATATTTTTTTAATTTTTAATAATTTTTAGTTTTTAATTATTAAATTGAAAAGGGATCTCCCACTTTAACAAAAAAAAGTGTTTTCGAGGACTTATTTCTGGAAGTATTTCTGCCTTAGATCTTTAAAACAACAAAATGTTTTTCTGTTACTACAAAAGTAATATTTTTCAAATCATCTGATACGGGTATAAGATTGAGATCATCTGAAAGAATTTATTCCTAGTTGTTCCTATGATACAATAGAGGCCAAAAGTATTTTGACTAAACTGTACGCAATGTATTACCGCTTATATATAAAAACAGAAAGAAGTAACGGTACCCATTTCATTTTTAAGAGAAAGAATTTATAAATAGCTTTAAGGGAGCATAAAACTGCACTGGTAACGGGACCCATTTGCTTTCTATGTTATTCTGAGTGTAAGGCTATGCAATTTGACGTGGACAAAAGTATTTTGACATTGCTTTTATTTGCATTTTATTCGCTTCGCGTGCGGTACAAACAATGTTTTGCGGTTTCAAAACATATTTCAATTTATTTTTGTAAATAATTATGAAAGTTTTATTGTTTTATTTTTTAAATAATGGGTAAAAAAAGTGAAATTGAAGATCTTGTACGAAATGAAATGGTCACAAAGTATAATGCAGGTTTTTCTGTAGAAAAGCTTAGCAAATTATACAAAGTGCCCAAACAAACAATTTATTATCAAATAAACAAGCAAAAGAAAACTAATTCTATAAAAAATAGATCCAGATCGGGAAGACCACGCAAAACAACACCAAGAGAGGACCGCATTGTGCTCGCAAAATTTAAGGAAGATGTTTTAATGACTCCTAAAGCTGCATCAATTGAAGTCTATGAACAATATAATATATCAATTAGTCGAAAAACAGTTGAAAGACGGTTAAAAGAAGCTAATTTTTTTACTTATGCAGCCCGTTCAATTCCTTTAATTTCATCAAAAAATAAGCTTAAGCGTTTAGAATTTGCTAAATTACATATAAATAAGCCTATATCGTTTTGGGAACGCGTATTATGGACTGATGAAAGTTTTTTCGAATAACCATGGATCGAAAAAAAAATGTATTGTAGATTACCCGTGAATATTCGAAAAAAATGATGCCAGTGTGCGAACGGGTACCACATGGTAGAGGCTCGGTTATACTTTGGGGATGTGTGAGCTTTAATGGCTTGGGTAATTTAATATACCAATCGATGGTACAATGAATCGAGATAAATATTTACGTGTCTTAAATGACCACGCATTCACTTCTGGTGATAGACTCATTGGACAATCTTTTATCTTGCAACAGGATAATGCTCCATGTCACAAGTCCAACATGATAACCAATTTTTTGAGAGAAGTGGAAGTAAATACATTAGATTGGCCATAATAGAGAACGTATGGACTTATATAAAAAGAAATAGAAGCCCAAAGTTAACAAGAACAAGACAGGAGACAATTTCAGAAGTCGAAGGCCTTTGGAAGGATATTTGACTTGAAACATTGCAAAATTTGGTAAGATCAATGCCAGTACGCTTGCAAAAGGTCATAGACGTTAAAGGAGGACTTATATTTTATTAATTTTTTGTCATATACGAAATAAATCGTATTTTTTCTTATTTTCCTAAAGAGTTGTGTAGAGTCAAAATACTTTTGACCTGTAATATTTATGAAAAATAATTTTTATTTTCTAAACCATTACATTAAAAATAATAAATTTATCCGTTTTTTGTAAGCAAAATATAGTACCTTTCTTATAAAATTTTGTAAAAATTTTTCATCAAATATATTATGAGATATTACCAAATCAGTCTTATTTTTCTTATGTCAAAATACTTTTGGCCTCTATTGTATTTGAAATAAATTTGTAATTTTTGTATTTCAGTAGTTTTACGAATGATTCTGTAGTTCTCTGAAAAATATATGGCAAATAAATGTATTACTCTATACTCGTATTCTAAAAATTAGTTCAAGTGCTTTTGAAGTCAGGCAAAGCCAGATCAACGATGTGAGTATGAACAATCAGCTGTTTACAAATGTCAGATGGAGGGATCTCCTTTTAATTGTACGTTTTTAGTTTCTATGAGAAAAATGCCATTATGAATAATATATACATATATAATTACAAATGGATTATGATTATATTTTATATGCGAAATTATGAGCATTCATCGTGGCCAGTGCTTTAAAAAAAATGTTTAGAATAGTACATATTTGAATATAACTGTCTTAAATAAATAAACATGTTTTTAAAAATTATTAAAAAATTCTGTGCCGTTTTTTTTATTGAGAAATACTTTTGTATTAAAAATGAATTTTAAATGATAAATTTTCAATCATTTTTAATACTATTTGTCAGTCATATTTACTGATATTTTGCTATAAAGCAATTAAAACTTAAATAAAAATAGCTTTTACTTCTACAAAAACTTTAAAATACGAAAACTGTATGAAAATACGTATGTACACACTGGCAGCTATTGGCAATTTTTGCAAAACAGTTTTGGGTAAAAATAACCTATATCTTCTTTTTAGTGTATTTCGTTGTTGGGCACTTTTCTGCATTTATACATCAATACCTAACTTTATGAATACGCTATATTGTGTTATAGAGTAATTGTTCAAAAGCTGGTAATACATTTTTTTGTTATTTGTCGAGAGGATATTCAACCAATTTTTTATTATTAATTTCCAACTTTTTGGTAGTTTATCTTGTTGTTGGGCACTTCTGCATTTCTGCATCCATACTTAGCTTAATGATTAAGCTGCAACGTTTTATAAAGTAATTGTTAAAAAGCTAATAAATTTTTTTTTTGAAATTTTTCAAGAGATTATTCAACCAATTTAATAATTATGGTTTTACTTAGGTAACTAACTTCTTCGCTAATACTATGTAAATAAAAATTAATTATCTTTAAAAAAAAAGTTGTCGAAATGGCTAAAATTTATACTTGACAGAGTCTAGAGAATTCTAAAACATTGGTTTATTCGATATTTAAGTATCTGCAAATTTTGTTTGTATTATGATGGGACTATAAAAAAAACTAAGAATTGTAACGCAGCGGTAACAATTATCTCCTGGTATGTATTATCTTACCCGCAAAGGACTCATGAATGGTTGTCGAATTAAAATAAAGCAGTAGCGATTGTCTAAAATTATTCAAATACCAAAGGATATTACTACCTGCTTACGACTAGTGGCGATTGCCCTCTTTAATGTCTCTACAAAAGGGGACTAGCTCATAAATGTCAAAGTATTGCACAGCAGTGGCAATTGACCCCTCTGGATGCCTAAAAATATACACAAAGAAGCTGGCCAACTACTGCTAAATTTCAGAGCAGCGGTGGCAATAAACCCCTTCATTGTTTATAGTAAAATTAAAAAACTACTAAGTACTATTACTTCGTACTTGTCCTTCGTACTGCACAAGGTTGGTACTAAAGGCTTGCTTCATTTCATTTGTTTGGTATGCGCTACACTCACACATACATACACTGGTTGACCAAGTACCATGACCAGACCGTATCAAAAATAAAATAAAGGAAAACCCAGTCAACCAATGAAAAAAAAAAAAGAAAAAAAATGGCCAATTCAAGTGGCTTTTCAAATCGAAAAGAAATCGACTGTCAACTAAATTGATAAATGACAATGTAGAGTACAGTAAATTTCTCTACATACACGAGTACATATATACACATGTATGTATGTATGTATGTTTGGGCATTTGCTACTATCGCCCGGAAGTATGCAATTGAATTTTGCAGACCACAAGTGCCATGTGAGCATACCTTTGTTTTTGTATATAGTATAAACGACAAGTGAAAATGATTTCCGGTTCCAGATTAGCCCCAGAGATTGCCCCGCTGCGTACCCTTGCCTTCCCAAAAAAAAAAATAAAAAGTATGCCAAACAAAATTCAATTTCAATGCAATCTCAACTGTAACCAAGGTCTAAAGCTGCCTAAAGCCAACATACTTTTGTGGCCAAGTTAAAGAAAAGGCAAAACAATAAATTTTGCACATTTCATGAAAGGGTTAAATTGTTTATATGTTAAGATGAGTTACTTGACTTTTTGTGGCGTTGATAAGCATATATTTTCTATATGTGGTAGTATGTATAGACGTACATATTGTTGTATGCATATGGGTCGAAATATGTGAAACGAACCTTTTTGAAATAAATCGCTGCGAAGCCATTTTTATCGCATGCGATTTTTGGCAATGTTCCGATTTCTTGATTTAATGATAAATTGTTAGTGGGAGGATCAAGTATCGTAAATGCATTTAAATAAATTTGTATAATTTTTATAATTGGGTTGAAACTGTATAATTTATTTTATTATCACACAATTACTAAGCGATTAAAAAAAATGTAAAAAAATTAAAAAAAAAAATGTTTAATTGAGCTTTGACCTGAAATATCTTGATATCGCAAAAAAATTAACAATTATTTTCTATTTTTTCTAAAAAAAAAAAATTTCGTCAATCAACTTTATCTCTATTATTTATTAGCATAAACAATAACCCAATTTGAAATAAAAAATTAATTGATTTACATTCAATTAAATGAAAAAAAAAACGAAAGAAGTTGACTATGGAAAAAATGTTATTTATGAGTTATTCAAATCATTCTTTTTTGACGAAATATATATATATTCGATATGAAAAAGTTTCTTTGAATATTTTTTTATGTGATAACTATAATTTTCGTACATACATAAAAACTACAACAATTTCAATTAATTTTGTTTTTTATTTAAAAAAGAAAAAAAAAATAATATTAAGAATGAAAAGATGATAATTATAGCGTATTTATACGTATGTATATGCATATGTATAAAAACTTAAGAATAGTAATTATTATAATCTTTCATTTTTTTATCAAATATTCCTTGAGAGATTATAAACTTTTATCAAATATTTCTTGAGGGTAAAAACTTTACCAAAAAGTTGTATTAATCGTTGGCTCAATATATCTATGTGATCATTATCATCGAAAATGTTTTCGAAATTTATTAAAATTTTTTTTTTTTCTTAATTTTTTATATAGCCAAGCTTATATTGAAAATACCAAAAATATAAAAATATCGAATACTCCCTGATAAAAAATATAAATAAAAATTTTAAATATAAATAAAAATTTTAAATATAAATAAAAATTTTAAATATAAATAAAAATTTTCAATATAAAAAAAGTTTAATAAATAAAATACATTTTAAAAATACAAAAAAAATGTAAATGTAAAAATAAAAAAATTTAAAAATAAAAAAATGTAAATGTAAAAATAAAAATGTAAGTGTAAAAATAAAAAATGTAAATGTAAAAATAAAAAAATGTAAATGTAAATGTAAAAATAAAAAAATTTAAATGTAAATGTAAAAATAAAAAAATGTAAATGTAAAAATAAAAAAATTTAAATGTAAAAATAAAAAAATGTAAATGTAAAAATAAAAAAATGTAAATGTAAAAATAAAAAAATGTAAATGTAAAAATAAAAAAATGTAAATGTAAAAATAAAAAATGTAAATGTAAAAATAAAAAAATGTAAATGTAAAAATAAAAAATTGTAAATGTAAAAATAAAAAAATGTAAATGTAAAAATAAAAAAATTAAATGTAAATGTAAAAATAAAAAAATTAAATGTAAATGTAAAAATAAAAAAATTAAATGTAAATGTAAAAATAAAAAAATGTAAATGTAAAAATAAAAAATGCAAATGTAAACATAAATAGCTAAAAGATAAAAAATATAAAAAAATAAAGAAAATAAAAATCAACAAAAATAAAGGAAAATAAATAAAATTATAAATAAGAAGAAAAAAATATAAAAAAGTAACTTTAAATTTCAAATAAAAAATAGAATTACGTTTTTTTTTAATAAAAATTTAAAAAAACTGAAATACATATTTTTTTTTGTCTTCAATTGTGTCTCAAATATTTCGTAAGGGATTTTACAATTTTAAAGCTCAAATTAGAACACATGATCCATATATTTATAAATTCTTATTTTTGTTTAAATATAAGTGATTTTTTTTTAAAGTTTTTAAACGTTCTTAGTAATTATTTATTTAGAATTAAAATAATCATCTTTACCTGATCATGCTAAAAATTCGAAGGATCTTCATAAATAACCAGAATTACACAAAAAAAAATTTTTAATTTACGAGGCACAAATTAGCTAGATCTTCTAATATTTTTTAAATTTATTTTTTTTTTGAGATCCGTTTCACTCGTTCTTACCCACTCAATACAATAAAAAATTCGCAGGCAGAAAACTTCAACAAATTGAATTTCAATAAAACGGGTAAAAAAAAAAAAAACAACAAGCCAAACCAAAATAAAATAAGGGCAACAAAATGAAAGGCAAAATAAAAATTGAGAAATGAGAAAAACAAATATAAACGATTTAGTAGCCAGCTTGAACAGGCAGCAAAATAAAACGGAGCACATCCTGGTAAAATAGCTCCCGGCCAAAAGAAGTGTGCGTCGAGCTGTGCCGGGCCCGTCTAAATTGAATCTGCCCGGCAGAAAAAAAAACAACAACATAAAGAAAAATACATAAAAAGGAGTAAAAATACATACATTTACACACATATGTATACATATAAGAGATAAACACACTCACACACACACAGATACAGACACACATGGAAAATGTGTAAAAACAGAAATTGAAAATTATAAACATGAGAGAGAGGGAGAGCATAACATTTGCCCTGCAAGAAGAAGCCAAAGATAAACACACAAATACACTTACATGCTTGGTTATATATTAGGTACTTAACATAGTTTATGGGGGTGGTCCAAATTCTCATTTTACTTAAATTCGCGCTTACAAAAGAATGACCAAAATTGGAGTGGTTTCAATTGAGAATAATAAAGAAAACGATTTTTTAAAAAAAGGTGTGATTTTAAATTGAAGGTAATAAAAAAATTTTATAAAAAAAGGTGCTCCAAATAAAACTGAACTATATCGAAGGTACCAAGATGAAGAAGGAATTCCGGAAACTACATACAACAGAACAAAAAATTATAGTTTAAAAAACTAAAAACACGCCTTTATTGCCAATCGATACCTAAAAACTAGAAAATAATTTTTGATGACAAAGAGTTGAATATAACTTGTAGGAGAAGCATTCAATCAATAACGAATTCTCAAAATAAAATCACAATAAAATTTAAGTTATTAACACAATAATTCAATTCAGAGTAAAAAGCGTGGAGTCAATGATATTTTAAAATATTACAATCATTTTATTGGATACTATCTATGAGAGGATAGTTATGAACTATAGTAAAATGCACCCCACGCTTTTTACTCTGAATTGAATTATTGTGTTAATAACTTAAATTTTATTATAATTTTGTTTTGAGGAGATTCATTATGATTGATTGTTTCATCTTCTACTACAGTTATATTCAACTCTTGTCATCAAAAATTATTTTCTAGTTTTTAGTTCGATTGGCAATAAAAGCGTGTTTTTTTAGTTTTTTAAACTATAATTTATTTTTCATTTTTTAGTCTATGCCAAACTCATAAATGCGAATTAATTAATTGAGGAAATTTTTTTAGAAAGAACCACTCAGTGGTCCCCGTATGATCGATCAACGGAAATTGATCCGAAATCAATCGCCCTCACGGACCAATGGGATCCATTTTCATCATTGTGGTTAGTTTTACGCTCCAATTAATGGAAAATCCTAGATTGACGTCGTTAAGGTGTCAATATACCCTCGGTGCGTCTACTGTAGCACTCTCCTAGAAACAAGTCTAATTTATCAATTAAATTTTTAAGAATAGAGAGTATTGAAATGTTTTACGAATCGTTTCGAAATCTAATCATTTCATTTAAAGCGTCACTATTGCACGGGGTTTTTCCTGTTAACTTAGAGCAACTCAAGTTCTTTCAATCCGAATTCCGTCTAGAAAAAAAAGTTGGTGCTCTAACTGGAGTTGCAGCACGGTTGATCGGTGGGTCTACGCTACATCGTCTGCTAAAACTACCAGTACAAAAAGATGGAGTAATTTCTTATTTCAATTCAAAATCTTCAATTTTTTCCGAATTTTATTTTTGAGTTATTCAAATTTATTTTTTATTAATTGTCTAATATATTAAATAAACTCATGGCTTACTAAAATTTTTTTGCATTTATTAATCCTGGCGGTCCTATTAAGGATAATGGAAAACTATTATGAAATTATTGCATTGTCATCGATCCTTAATACGTATGCAAAAATTCAAATTAATCAGACTTCTGGAAATTGATGAAAATTATGTTCAAAGATTCCATTACATACATACATACATACATACCACCCAAGCTAATATAAGCGTAGTTAAAAAAATAGATTCTTAATCAAAAGATGGGTATTATCTGCAAGCTGATCAAGTTTGTCGATCTATGTTAAAATCTTGTCTCTTAACCAGTACAAGAATTTCAAGGTTTCAGCAAGAAAAATATTCGGTCATGCTCTAGTATACGACAAAAAAACCAAAACCAATCATTTTATTCGGATTCGTTTTGAGCGATCCCAAATCGCTTATATTTCCATTTTTACAAAGCAATTCGCTGTTTACTTGTTTTTTCTCTTTTATGAACTCATACCTCAAGTGTCTTTTAGCCCGAAACCAATTACTCCTTTAGTTTATTTCAACTATTTGCTAGAATTTTGCATAGATGTTTAATTATGAAAACTTCATATATGAATTTTTAAGTTTTGCAATTTGGCGTCAATGAAAGGCATTTGTCACACTAGGCAAAAATCCAGGAAATAATTTATTCAGTATTTTCAACGTTAAAAATGAATTATATTTTTTTTCCGGAAACCGTTCTTGTATTGACAATCAGAAAAAAAAAATTAAAAGTTTCAATATACTGAAAAAGGTTATATTCCTAAACTGTAAGAACTAATAGAACTACAAATTAAGATCTAGCTCAGCTCCCTTCAATATTGAACTGAAAAAAAGATCTAGCTCAGCAGTTCCGTTCAATATTGGGAACAATTTCATATTTCCAAACAGTAGGAACTAATGGAACTACAAAATAAGATCTAGCTTAGCAGTTACCTTCAATTTAGTGAAAAATTTCATATATCCTAATAGTAGGAACTAATAAAATTACAATATTAGATCTAGTTTGTTCGTACAGCTTTACATCTTCGAGATATTATGCATGAATATGCTTTCCTGTTACAAGAAAAATTTTTTTTGCAAGACATGAACAATTTAAAAATTTGTTTTGAGTTGTGCATTGTATTTATTGGGTTGATTCGGAAAAAACATAATTAAAATTATTTATTAATAACTATAAATCTTGAAATTAGCATAAATATAGCCTAAGAATATTTAAAAACTTATTTCACTTCTCAACCTATTTTGCCAATTCGTTCAAATGTGGTTTCAAACCACATAAAAAATTCGATTTGGTGAATTACCTGAAATTCGGAGACATCATCAAGATATTAATTCAATTGGTACGAAATTTGAGCATGCTGCGTATAAGTCTTTAAGAAAAAATTGATTTTATATCTAGAATGGGAGGACGGTTCTGGAGAAGAAAAAAGAGGATATACCTATTTAATAACTGGAATAAATGAAAAGTCCTTTAGTGAACTGATTCAAGCATCAGAGCTGAGTTTTCAAATTCGACACACTTGTGGTCTGTGACCTTCATATAAATGCGATTGATTTAATTTTTCCATTTCATTTTCCGATTTTATTTTTCGATTGGCATCAACGGCAATTCTTAACACTTTAAAAATACCAATATGTGTGGTTTTAAAACAGTGAAAAATGCTCCTGTATGCTCTTAAAAATATTATTTTATAATTAAAATGGTTAAGTGCAAGCTTTAACCAATATTTAATTAATTAAAGATTTAATCCTGTTTCCGATTTCGCAAACATATGAAATTGACTAGTGAAATAATGCTTCGAGCTGTCAATTGAATTTTTATTGCAGTAATTAAAATTAATTATTTTCTTTGTCTTTTAAAGTTTTTAAACGATAATGCTGATAGTATTCATTAGCGTACTATTTAAAAATATAGGGTGTTTATCTGCGCATTTTTCAAGTAGAGATGGTTTTAAACATGTGCGCAAAAATCTTCTACAAAGAAACGCGTTGAAATAGCAATATGAATCAGAAACTTAGTCATTATGCGCAGGGCCATAGAAAGAAAATCAGGGGGAAAATAAACCCTCTATTACCCAATAATATTGAATCACGACAGTACGACAAAAGTTCTACCAAGCCCCTGAGAAAAGAACACACCGGCGTGGAATTCCCCATGATCCCCCCTGGTACATTCGGGCGCAGTCGATCTCAATAAATCAAAAATCATCGGATATTTAATATTCTTCCACATATTGTGAAATTTTAAAATTTTTCATAAACTTGAAAAAGAGACTTTGGCATTGCGGTTTGAGTTAGTGCTGGAGAGACATCCATGTTGGCCAAATATCGTTGTTTTCGATATTTTTAAATTGCCATGCATCGATGTTCATGTGGCAACTTTCCACATCCCTTCCAAGTCCAAAAAACTCCTTCACAAATTGGTTATGGATAACCACCAAAATATCCCATAAAACGAGATAATTTGGATATTATCTAAGAACCATTGCATCAGGTTTTTTTACTCCCTGTAAGTTATTACAAAAATTGTATATATGTAATGGATGTTGCAGGAATACATAGGTATTTTTCGACAGTCGAAATCGATGATCGGAAAAAATATCGATGCATCGATACACATCGATGTTACTTCCAGCACTAGTTTACGTCTAGGCTTTACGCCACAGCCAAGACCAACACCCGTACAGCTTGCTTATCATGATATCTTGAAACTAAAAAATCACGATAAACTCTCCCGTGTAAACAATAAAATAGATAAACACATCTGGTCAATGTTAAACCGGCAATACATACCAGAAGTTTTTACTTGCTCAAAACCCATTAAAAGTGCCGACAGTCAAGCAGCAACTGTATGGGTGTGTGTGTGTGTGTGTGTGGGAGGGTGTAAAACTACTAAGTAACATACATATACATACATAGTACATGCAGCTCACCCATTTCTAGGCAACAACTACATGAACTTGTTCCTCAACCCTTTCGAACATGAAGGCAATTTGACTGCGCCCAAGAGCTTATTGGTTTATAATACGCCCTAGTGACCAAAACAAAGTTGTGTTTTGTGTTTGTGTGTGTGTTATGTATATGTAGTTGTAAATATGTGTATATATAGTATAGTACTTAAATGGCATATGGTTTTAATGACAAGGTGCTGCAAAATGCTTCAAGCATACAAATTGATAAAGTGATGCTTTTAATGAGGGAATCTTTCTCGGCGAGGGTATATACGAGAGAAGATTGCAAAAATGTTCATTCATGATCAATACCCGATAATTCATATGCATGAAAGTATTTTTACTTATCAAGTAGCATAAATAGAGAAAGTAAAAAATGAAGGCCGGGAAACTAGAGCTAAAGTCAACCACATTTGAACAAACAAAAATCCCTCAGATAGATTCCAGGACACAAGAATATTCCTGAGAACGAAGTAATTGACGAACTGGTGAGAAATGGGGCTGCAGAACAAACAAAAATCCCTCAGATAGATTCCAGGACACAAGAATATTCCTGAGAACGAAGTAATTGACGAACTGGTGAGAAATGGGGCTGCAGAACCACTAGTAGGTTCTTAACCTTACTGCGGCATTGCTAAGAGAAGAGGAAAAGTCCAGACGGCCCAAGACAATATCCCAGCTGGGCAAGAAGTTTGATGCAGATAAAGGGCTAGTTGAGGAGCTCTAGGACTAGAAAGGAGCATAATACATTCTATAGGTCGCAGCGATCTCCACTAAAATTATTAATATTAAGGGCTGAACTCTTGGCGCAGATGCTCGAGTTATATGTACTATACATAGATGCCACTGAGTGACAATTCATTTTGTCCCACGATTTTAGACCGGCGAAACACAAGGAAAACGTTCCGTGCAATAAAGTCCGCAAAAAAAATTGCAAGAGATCTTGTTAACTTGTCAATTTCTCTATCGCATAAGATAGCCTTTACAAACAAAGTGCTTTGTCTTGGGCATCTATAGAACTTGTAAGACCTCTAGTTGCTTCTGGAATGAGTAATAATTCTTGCTTCCATTTTAATTATAGCGATCGGGCTAAAAATGTATGGATATTTTTACACAAAACTATGTGAAACAAAGCTTTGTAAATTTCGTTCATATCGCTGTCGATATGCCGCAGAGAATTACATTAATAAGAATTGGGAAGGAAGGAGTTGACTTCAACCTCACTAAAAAAGATGCTGCAAAGGACATACCTATGCTTCTGCAACCAAGGGATGAACTTCGATATCAAACTCAGCACGAAAGAGGCCTGGACATCTCGTACAGCAGTCCACTCAACGAAACCGCAGACAATAAAGTGGTACACAGATGGATCTTTCTTCGATGGGAAAAGTGGCCTGGGTGTTGTAGGACCCAGGACTAAATATCATGAATCATTAGGCAGCCACAACAGCATTCTCCAAGCTGAAGTCTGTGCTATTAGAAGGGGTGCATAATTCAATCTGCAAGTTAAAATATATATCTAC
This sequence comes from Chymomyza amoena, assembly GCA_037043745.1. Taxonomy (NCBI): domain Eukaryota; kingdom Metazoa; phylum Arthropoda; class Insecta; order Diptera; family Drosophilidae; genus Chymomyza; species Chymomyza amoena. The sequence goes on along the minus strand of JBAMAX010002737.1, from coordinate 197,171 downwards.
AAAATAGGGCTACTCTAAAGACAGAAAAGTTACAAAAAACACCAAAAAAGAGGCACCAACTTAAGGAACTATGAACTGAAGCTTATCCGGCCACTAAACAAACATAAAAACAATTTGTGAAATTTTTAATTTTCAAGCGGACTTGGAATCCGGAAAAGTTCAATTCAAAAACGTCAACAAAATGGCGCCTACTACTCCACAAATGACTATAAAAAAATCCCATTAAAAAACCACACAGAGAATATAAATCATAAAATATTCACGCATACATATTGACTTTGATATGACGGATTCCGTAAACATCAAATATTCTGTTGCACAAAAAAATAGGCAACACTTTTTATACTTGCAACATTTTGTACATAAATCAATTGCAAAAGCCAAATAACATTATATATGAGTGTGTGTATGAGTGGGTGTGTGTGTTTGTGGCACAAACAATTAACAGGCATTTTATCGCTGCCAGAACACACAAATACAAGCCTGCAAAATCCGGGCAGTGGGCGTGGTTGCGGCGCATCCGACTATAACTCAGTGGCATTGTCAAATTGCGGCAAAGTATTGAATTAAATAAAATAAAATGCAGCAAGAATTTATATGGCACACACACACAAAAGCGGCAAAATATCATTGTGCACTCGCCATTGTCAACAGCAGCCAAAACCAGGGAGCCAAAAATGGAACCTGAACTGGAACCAGTCTTAGAAATCTGCGATTTGAACTTGCATTTTTGTGATCAATTCTGTCAATCGATTAGAAATTTGAACTTGGATTTACTAGTTCGTATATGGGACCCAAATAGATTCTTTGTTTTAAGTGTGTTGAAAAAAGTTTTAAGTTTTGCCGATTCGGAATTTTTTATCGAAAAACCGTTTTTTAAACTAAAAAGCCGCCAACTCGCTGAATTCGTAAGAAGAAAAATTTATTTAGATTACAGGATTTGCCATTTTTGGCCGTAAAGTCCTCTTTTAAAAACTTTTTTTAGTTGCAAGTCAGATTTTGGGATTCGCAATTTTTGGCCATTAAATTCATAAATAAAACCAGCTTACAAAATTTTTTAAATGCAAAATTGTCAAACCACGCCCGAGAGCGTTTTATTTCTAATTCTGGACCAAAAGAATACAACAAAAAATATGAAATTTCTTTACATTAAATAGGTTTTGTTGAATATTTTTTGTCCAGAGATTAAAGAGACAGCGACTGTAATCGCAATTCCGAATTTCATGAACCAAGAGTTCACAAGAAATATAATATTTTTTTTTTTTCGTGGTATTATGGTATTTTGCTCTGGTTTCCCAAACTAATTAAGATTCTTATACCTGTTTCTAAGTTACGATAAATCGTGATATGGTTCTCGTTTCCGTAGCCTCTCTACCCATAAGACAAAATTCAATCCCAGCCAGTAGAAAATAAATTTTTTGAAGCTCTGTAAAATGACCCAGTTCGTGAACATCATTTGGCGTCCATGTTCTTTGGAGATCATGAAAAGTTCTGAACCCAAAAAAACTGCAAATTCTATATTTAAAACACAAAAACAACTATTTAGTAATAATACATAAGACGATGCTGACAACCAGAAACCCTCTCGAAATATATGAATTTCTAACCAATTTCATTTCACACATGTTAAGCCAAAAGTTCCAATGAGTATTAAATTTTGGACACCGCCGAACCCTCGAGTTGTTTTGACACAAAAGCTAAGACCTTACCTCACAAAAAATAATTTTACAAATTGCGCAACTGTTTAAAGATACCGATACCAAGTTTAAGCTTTAGTATCCGATCTTCCAGCAAACTCGGGAATTAAAGAAATTTGGAAAGAACTAAAGCGTCCTAGATATTGAGTCAGAAAGCACTAAAAACTAAATTTTGCACTTAAACGAACAACAAGAATCGCAGATGCCCAGTATAAGCTGAAGATCGCCACATATCCGACAAGGTTTTTTTCTCTACTTTAAATGGCCATAACTTGCAAGTTAGACGACTAAGAGCAAAAATAAGTCAAACTTGTGATCATTTCAGTTCAAAAAAAAATTTATCGTCTCAACTTTAATGACCAGAACTTCTAAATGAGACGAAACGAAGTGAAAATAAGCGAAATCAAAATCACAAAATTTTCTGCAAGCTGACACAAGTTCTTTGAATTAAAAGTCGCTTATATAAATATTAAAAGAAATAATTGAAAAAAAGTCAAGGAAATCAAATAAGGAAGAATCAAGGAGAACTGTTCACCGAAGCCTAATGAAGATGCGGCTAAAGTATCTGAACTTCTAGAAACTTCCTCAACATTTGAACTATCTGTACTCCGGACAAAGCGAATGCTTTAAAAAGAAATACTAAAAAAAATCCAATTCAATATTCTGGTTCTTTACCAGAGATCTGCAGCGATTTCTGGTACCATAAGTTCACAAAATTTATGGCGTTACCTTTCAAAATCAAGTAGAATAGTTCATGGAAATACATACAAAGGTGTGGAACCGACTTCTGATCTTCCAGAGATCCTTCCAGTTATCTAATTCCATTAAAAATTACTTTAAGTCTGAAATTTTGCACAAAACCTATATTGATTTTGCAAGCCTTTACTGAACGAATACCAAGACAAGCCCGGCACCACTTAATCAATACACGTTCCAAGTGGAACCAGCTTCTCGACTTCCAAACATCCATCCAATTATCCAATCCCATCAAAAATTTTGCATACGCTACCTGTTAAATCCGAAATCACATCAAAAGTAAAATTTTGCACAACTTCGATATTTGTTTTTTTCCATTCGCGCCCATATTGAACGAATACCAGTACAAAACCCGGAACCACTCAATCAATACAAGTTCCAAGTGGAAACCCTGCCGAAAAAAAAAAACGCACAACAATGGCAATATGGCGGCTGCTAGTGTCAGCTGGCTGCCAGATAACAAAGTTACATTAGAAATGGCCAAGCCCTCACATGCATGCATGAGTGCGTGCGTGTGTGTGTTTCCTATATGATGGGTGTGTGCGTGTGTATCTGTGTGTGCGTATCTATGTGCACTAGTATACGTGCGTAACTCGCTGTCTGCTTGTTTACAAAAGCGCGTCGTGTACGTTGTGTCTGCTATTTGCCTAACAAATGAAATTTTCGTGTAGGCCCAATGTGCATCCATATCCATCCATATAGCCAGCAGCCGCCTCCTCCTCCTCCTCCTTGGCTTGGTGTGTTGGTATCCTGGCATTCTGCAATGCATGTCAGTGCCAGGAGCGTGCACTTATTTATTTGGTTAGGCTCAGCGGTGGTCATGATTTCGTTGCGATTCTTTTTTTTTTTTTTTGTAATACAATTCGTGTGCAAATAACAAAAGATATGCTACGAAAAAGCGTCACATATATATACTATGTCCTTATGTACATATGTGTATTTACATATGAAAGCAGGCACTGACTCTATTCTGTGTCAGGATGCAAAAAAATGCGCTACATTATTAGTATGCGACAAACCAATGTGCTCTAGAAAACTGAGTTCCAATTATTTCACCACAAAATTGACTCAGCACAAAAATAGCTTAATTGTGTCGTTGTGGAAGAAACTAATCCATGACCTAGACCATTACTAGACCATAACTTTGTTCACCGTTTTAATCCTTTAAACCTCTTAGAAACCTGAGTAATGTATAGTTTACAATTTACGATCAAACTTTCACAAATATATAGCCTTCATAATCGAAACTAAATTTGCTAGCGATATCTCGCTACCTTATAGGGTGGGCCAGCTGTTGGTTTGGTTGTTAAATACTCATAATTCAGAAATACCCGACAAAGTGAATGGTCTTTTTTGTACATTTTTTTTTTTTGTAAATATTTTATAAATGTAATACTCGTATGTACAGTCTGTTACATAAGAGCATGGTCACTGTTAAATAATAACAACAATTGATTTTTCGAAAATTCGCAAATTTATTGATAATTTGGTCGTCAATACTCAATGCAAATACCTCAGTGGCAAGTCCAATCTCCTGCATTGTCAATTAGGGCCTGGCACCGTCGGGGCATACTTTACACTAGTTTTTCTGCATATTCGACCGGAAAAGACCTCCAAATTTTCCGAATTTGTCAAGAAAGTTGATTTAAATTACATGGCTTGTGTCTGCGAAGCTGCATTTACATCAGAGCCCACACATTTTCTATGGAATTTGCATCCGGTGACTGAGATGGGCAATCTAAAGTGAGAACTTCGTTTTGCGCCTTCCACTCGCTTCACGCGTTTTTCAACGTGTTTTTCACTCAACATTGGTTTTTCCAAAGTACTGCGATATTTCATTTTATTGGCAGGCAAGTACCTGCGAATCGTTCCGTAAGATATGTCAACACCTTTTGCTTTTAATTTCACAGCAGCTTCACGTAAAGTCAAAGTTGGATCTTTCGAGAACAATGCGAGAATCTTTTTTTCGTCTTTTTTTGAGACTTTGCTTGCACTTCCGCGATCAGGAAAATCATCAACGTTATCGACCTTTTTATAGCGATTTATCCACTTTCTTACGAACTGCTTCGACTTTCCCATATATTTCGCAGCAGCAGTTTGCGTTAATTTGGGTCATTTTTCATGCAAACATAGAAAAATTGCCTCAAAGCGAGAGGCGTTAACAGCACTCATTTCGAAAAACCACTTAATTGAAGACTAAATTTGACAGACAGCTGACTTTTTACAAAAAGCATGAAGGACTGAGGTGCCTCCTATGTCATAGAAAAAGAAACAGGACGCTCTGATTTTATATCTACATGTAACAGTGACCACGCTCTTATGTAACAGACTGTAGTAATAGAACCATATGTACTTATATTTTTTTTATTCTTATATTTTTATTGTTATTATTATTTATTTATTCTGTAAATCCCTTCGAAACCTGAGTAATATATCTATCTTGTCCTCCCAAGAACTTTTAGGATATGCTACAATACATATGTTTTCATTCCAAGCTCTTTATGTTTTTGAAATTATTTTGAGAAACCACAAACCCCATTTATTAAATAAAATACTAGTTTACCCAGCTGACATTGTCCTGGTTAGCGGGTTCCGATAAAAATTTTTTTCTTTCATTTCTTGTAAGCGAATTTAAAAAAATTAAATCTATAACCTTAGCTTCTTCCAAAAAAAATTCAGCGAAATTTCGCGGAAATATAAAACCATAAATTAAGATCCTAGATATGAATCTGTAATTTTCTTGTGTTTTTTTTTCAAATTTTTACCCCGCTACTTATGCTTCTAATTCTAAAATTGGGATAGAAAACAAATATATTGAAACTCATATCGCGAAAAACAAAAAAAAAATTTTTTTTTCTTTGGATCAAGGTTACTTTCTCTTTGCTTTGGCTATATAACGATAATACACTTAAAATAATTGTTCATACTATACCATACTAGATTCCAGTTATAAAGATTTTTATCTTACTCTGCAAATTACATTGGCGAGCCTTAAGCTAAAATTTGAAAATTATAAAACTAAAGCAAACTAACGAACTAACAAATTTTTAAATTCTTTTAGAAACGGGCATAAAATTGCTCTTCAAAAAAAATTTTAGAATTTCGATCCATTATTACCATCCATTATAACCCATAGAATCATGGGTTGATTGCCAATAATAAATATTCGAGAAAAAAAAAGAATTTCGATAAATATGAAAGTTTAATTTTCCAGATTTTAATCATATTTTTTTTTGATGATCTACAAGCATAAACTTATTATTGTAAACACAAACTTGGAACAAGTTGATTGCGCCATCTAGCGGCCACACTTAACGCAAAAATAAATGATGACGATGGCAATGTTAACATTTTTTTATATTATAGTAGACACGCAATTTAGTTATACATCAACAACTTAATTGCGCCATTTAGCGGTCACACTAAACGCAAAAATAAATGTTGACGACGGCGATGTATAAAATTTCGTAGTAATGAAAGCGCAAATTTTTTTAAACACAAATATGAACTTTTAATAAAAGAAAAATTTTACTATTTTTCATATCTAATAGACCAATTAAATCGAAATACACTTTCCGGTTTTTTCATATTTTAAACAGGAGATCTAGCTGGTAACAGATATTGTATATTTTAAACAGAGGAGCTAGGAAAGAAAAAAGTGTCTCGATCATTTCAAATGAAGCTTATCGAATTCGGCCAAATTTAAAAAACAGGAGATCTAGCTGGTAACAGATATTGTATATTTTAAACAGAGGAGCTAGGAAGGAAAAAAGTGTCTCGATCATTTCAAATGAAGCTTATCGAATTCGGCAAAATTTAAAAATGTGTCTAAATGTATTGAATATTCGATGTTTGTGAGCAAAAACTTGCAACCACTTGAGCGCGCCATCTAGCGGCCGTACTTAATTGAAAAATAAATAAAGACGAAAGAATAAAAGGTTATTTTTTTGGAAAGAAACGCAAATTAGTTTACATGTTAGCATGTAAGACTTTATAAAAAAAATCGAATTTTTTAGATAAGCTGATTCTCGGACTGTAAATGCAATCAATTATGCAACAAAAAAAAGTATTAAAAAATACATAAGTATTCACACAGCTATTGAAGCTTTTTACAACACACAAAAATTTCGTAGTCTGGCAGGGACAGAGATGCAGAATTTTTTCAAGTGTAAAATTTAATCGTAGTAGGCTGTTTTGTTAAGTTATCATAGTAGGCTTGTTTTTCATATTTCAAACCTATGAAAAAGTATATCCCTTACAATATTTTTTATGAGCTCAGTTGAATTTAGGCATTTGTTCGGAACACATCGAAATTTTTAATAAATTATCAGTGAAACTAAAAAAAAAAAAATAATAATTAGGAAAACAAAATTATTATTTTTTGTTTTTTTTATGGTAAGTGCTTAAAATACTTTAAACTTTGGCGGTGTTCTCAAATTTTTTTTTTATGCAATAGCACCAAGCTACAGTCTGATCAGCTCACCAACGACGGAATCACTTGGCGCTTGAGGACCCTGTTTTGCCCATACCGAGCGACTCGCGCTAAGAGCGAATTCACGTCGTTAAATCACGCGGTTTCTAAAATTCCCACAAATACGCGACTCCCACTTCCAATTACAATATACCCCGAAGCACAGGTGAGTTTTGCCAACTTGCTCTTTTATAGTAAATTTTACAATATTTTCCATCTTTCGACAGATGCAGAAGAAAAAAGAGTAAAAACTATACACATTTATTTTGCTGCATACAGCATATAAGATTCTGTTCGATGGTACCTTTAAACGTTGAAGGACGCTGTTCCAAGATACAGCGAGACTCTCGTTAAGTGCTGCTTTGCCTCGTCTAAATCTTTTCAACCATAAAATGATATGTATTTTAAATAACGCAGTACAGTTATTGTATTTGCAAGATTAAGTTTGTTTTCATTTCCTAAATTACATTACATTAAGTGATTATCCACAAATGTTACTATAAAACAAGAGTGTTTTTCTTATAATGGAGGGTTTTAATATTTTGGTGTGAAATTTGAAGAATCTAAAGATTTAGCAGGGGTTTCTCGAAGGAGAAAAAGAAAGGGCTTTTTGGAGAACTTTGGTTATGGAGGAATCTCCACGCATGTAATATAACTGGGAATAATTACTACAGCTGATAGGAACTTCCAAAAAATTTGCATAAATTGCGATCTTATAAAAAGGAACCCATGAGTACCAATCAAATGCAACTTTGCTGAACCAAATAGTGCAACAAGCCGCAACTCCGTCAGGGTATACAAGAAAGAGAAGATGATGCCATGCTTGGCCAACACTTCGTATTTCTGCTTTTGAAAGTCCGTAAGGGATCATTCATAAACTACGTGACGCTGCTAGGGGGAGGGCTTCGTGGCGTAGCGTCACGAGACGCAAAAATCAAATGGAAAATCGTTAAAAATTTTCCATCACTGGGTCACAAGGGGAGGGGACTTTTTTGACAAAAATCAACGTCACGTAATTTATGGATGATCCACAAGTCCATTTGCTTACCTATACTAGTCCATTATTTTTCAATTCCCTTCATAAAAACGACATGGTCTTTAAGAAAAAAAATTCCTTACCATTGCAACAGATGTCAATAAATAAATATTAAATTTGTCATGCGGCAATCAAATCTATGCTAGCCTTCAGCATTATTTCCAAGGACATATTTGATGACCTGAGCACCATTAAGGAGTTGTGCATCTTTTGGGTTCCCAGCCACCAGGGCATTGATGGAAATGAAATAGCTGACATGCTCGCAAAGGAAAGTGCTGCATCAAGGCTGACGATTGCCGAGGATCTTAGGATTCCATTAAGTACGATTTACCACAGAGCAGGAGTCGCTGTAACTAGATCCGAAAGAAGGTGGTACAACACAACGAACTGCAAGAATATCAATAACAGACTAGCCCAGTATATTCTCCAACTCTCAAGAAGAGACTGTAGACTCATAGTGGGCATACTTACTGGTCATTGCCTGACCGCAGCCCACGCTAAGAAGCTAGACATTACCAACAGCGACGAATGCAGGAAGTGTAGGGACACAGAGGCCAAACAGACTCTGGAGCACCTCATCTGCCGCTGCCCCGCCTTATGCGCATCAAGACTTAAATATACAGGAAAACCCTGGCTTGCCTCACTGGAAGAGGCAGCCGATAGGGCACCTCAAAAGCTATTGGCGTTATCCAAGCATACGTGCATACTCGACGACTAACGTGCATTGTACACTAGCCGCATCCTCCAGTTCCACTAAGGAATATGCAGTCTATGTGCGACTCCTTCCAGAAGTTAAACGGTGTAACCTAGGGTAAACGCTTCTATAGAATGATAATTACAAATATTTACAAAGAATGCAAGGAATTTCACAAGGTGATGCAAAGAAGAATTGAGCTGAGCAGAAAAGTTACGACACTGATTAAATTTTTGTATGGCAGTTAAATGAAATGATCGACAATTTTCGATCAAACTTTGCACAAATATGCAGACTCCATAATAGAAAAAAATTGACTCGCGACATCTTTCTATTATAAGGGTGGGCCACCTGTTGTTTTGATTGTTGCATACTCTTAATACGGTATATATACCTCCAAAGTGGGTGCTCTTTTTTGTAAAATTTTGTTTTTGTGCCAACAAGCAGTTCCGGATCAAGAGCATAAAATCAAGACTCGTTGCCGGTCACGATATAATGATTCGATGTTTTCTGCGTTTTCGCTCGATTTAAGGCGATATTCAAACAAATCTTTTACAATGGCATAATGCCCGACTTGATTTCCAAAAATTTTAAAAAGTCGTTCGTTGCACTCTGGTCGAAATAATCCATTTTGGAAGTCGTAAAAAATTGTGGCCCGCATATGTTCGCGGGTTTATTCCTATTTTTGCTGAAAATTTTCAAGCGATATAAAAAATTTCAAAAAGAGCTAGTGGGGCGGTATGCCTAGAAGTGTCGAAACTTTTCAATGGAAGATAAGAAGATACTTACAAAATATAAATAATGATCCTTGTTTTAGCTCATTGGAGCTTTGCAAAATATGGGAAAGACTAAATTTCTAATATAGTATCCGGTAATTTGAGCTAATTTTTCGGGCTTCTAAGCGGAATGCCGAAATTTGACAAGAAAGATCGGAAATCTACCGTTAATATCACGGAGAGGAGTAGGCAGGTGCGGTTCTAGGTTTTGGTCTTAGGGGTTCTTAACTTCGAAGGGTATTTATATCAGAGCTCGCAAAAGACTCTCAACACGTTTTTTAAACTTTTGGAAAAGGGGTGTTGGCGGAAACAAAAACCTCCCGTGGATTCGCCAATGTAGACGTAGACGTGACAAAAGCAGAGACGTTTGAAGCAATACCCTACATTAGGCCATAGGCCAAAAACGGGTCACTATTTCACTTATGCTTAAATTAAAAAACTTTTTCATCTGATATATTTTCAAATTCCATCATTTGGCTTATTGTGTGCTTATTATTTACTTTATAGAGGACTAAAAAATTGCACATATATCACCAGATAATATGTATTAAATTGAGCTCAGGATTTGTTGTTCCGTGTTTGGGCTATAAATATAAACTACACACATACACGTATTTAAATCCTTGTGAATTTATATATGTGTCCACATATACAACTTCTATATGCCTATTATCATTTCCGACTTTTGCAAAATGCCACCAACACACTTACACATAACCACACCCATGCACACTCATTCACTCACACACACGCTCTACACATAAACAAATAAACACTCACATGAGCGCTTCAATGTAAAATGGTCAAAATAAATGCGAAGCATGGCGAACACGCCCACTCTATCCCATGCTGCCACAATCTAGCAGAGTCCATCCATACATGTCCTTTTTTTTATCCTAGTTGCTATGCTGATTATTGGCTTATACGCAGCTCGAGCGGAAAAGCAATAAAAATCATTTGTGCCAAAACGAAACGCTGCTTCGTGTTTTTTTTTTTTTTATCCCACCCCATTCCCGGAGAACTTTTGCTGTCTGTGGACCGTATTCATTTTTTATGCGCTTATTGACGCTTGAACCAAGGGGATTTTATATTTTGTATTTCTCTGCATTTCAAATGAAGCTATTATGCTGATTTATGTTCTTGCGTTCTTAATGCGTTTTAAAGAGCTGCTGCTGGCCACAACTTTGGCAGAATTTTATATACCATAATATTGTATATATGGTTTAAAAATGAAAGCAAATTGCACACGTGCATAGAGGGGTTTTCTAGGATCAAGCGGGTTATACATAATTAGATGTTTAATAAAATTTGGAGTCACACAAATTCACCGATACGAATATAAGAAGTTGTCGTAGAGATGATCTCCTACCCACTCCTTTTCAAAATTCTTGATCCCACCTGCGCATGGTACATACTGAAGATTCTTATCCCGACCACGAGTAGGAGGTATGGTTGGTGTATGGTTGGTGAACGAAAGGGACGTGGAGCCAATAACCTCTTCCGCCCTATGATCGATCTAGAAGCAGTTGCAGTATCGACCAAGGTACAATACATATGTATATTTAATATAAAATTATCAGCATCGACTCTCATTAAGATCTCGAGAATCATAAAAACTACAGGAGATACTATGCGTTCATTAATTCATATAGTCTGGAGCAATCAAATTGGTTTTGTTCTTTAGTTGGCAAAAATCAGGCTGAACTCCTCCAAGAGGGGGCCGGTTGACTGTGTACTGACTCAAGCAAAAGAGTCAGGCACTTGTCCTCCCCGATGCTTGGGTCAGTGCACGGTTCTAGTTCATGTAACAGCGCAGCTGTATCCGGATTTCCAAGTCTGGTGCTGCTACGTTGAGGACATGCCAATGGTACCTGGCAGCAGGCATAAAATGCTATGGGGTGGTTCCCAAGAACAAAATGCAACCTAATTCCCGCGCGCTGAAGTCCTCTAAGGAAATAACTCAAGAACATTTATTGCCACAACAACAACGGTACGCGATGCCAAATTGTGGCGCGGTTCTGCAGTCCTTGGAGACTCAGACTGCAAACTACAAACTAATGAAGGAAGTATAGGGATACAGAGGGCAAAGAGATTCCGGAGCACCTCATCTGCCGCTGCCGCACCTTATGCGTATCAAGACTGAAATATTTAAAAAAAACTCTGGCTTACCCTTCTGGAAGAGACAGCAAACAGGGCACCTAAAAAGCTATTGGCGTTCGCCAAGCATACCTGCATGCTCGACGACTAACGTGCATTGCACACAAGCCGCATCCTCCGGCTCCACTAAGGACTATGCTATTTATGTGTGGCTGCTCTCAGGGGTCAACTGGTGCAACCTAACCTAACCTATAAACCACTTCTTCCACAATCAATTCCCTATTCAAATCTGATCCTGCAACTTTCAAGCTATTTTTCTAAACTTTGGGGGAGGGTCCGGATCCGAAAACCGCCTCGTAGATCCGCCTCTGAACCGTAGTAAGTCGGCAGCTTGTCGCTATTGATCCTAAGTGCTCCTTTTGATGAGCTTAGCTATTAAGCGTAATAGTTCGTTCAATTCAAAAGCTTCAAAGTTGTCCGATTTGGATTAAATTCAGTATTAAAAATGAATTCTTCAAATATCAAAAACTTTTAATTTTTAAAAGAAAACAAGTTTGTTGAAGATCGGGGAATGGAACAATAAAGTATTTATAATGCCTTTTGTTTTGGTACAGATGAGATGGAATTTTTTCTTCCGACCCTATCGTTAATATCAAAACAATGTTTGATACCCCTATTTCACAAGTTGCCCTAGGAGTCTAACACCATACCGAATGATTCAAATATATCCCAAGGGCATCACAGATTTGTTCAATGTATATAACAGGTAAATGTTCGTCCTCAATAAGAACTTTTTCTCACTATACCCCGCAGTCCCAGCTAAATAAAGCATTTACCTTCGCCTACAAACCTCACTATAAAATTTGGCGCATATTTATATTATAAAAAAAATTTTTGGGATGCAGCGTGTCCTACTGTCGGACCCTGAAGCAACTGATTCAATTTTTAATTACATTTTTTGTGGTATTTTTTTCTTTCTGCGCCTCTTTGCAACATGCAACGTGGAGGCAAGTTATAAGTTGCATGTTGTGCCTTGCGCAGCACTTAAAATCTTCATTAATATTTCAGTAAACAAATGAGCGACATACCGTTATCCGAAATACAGGGCTCTCCGGCGTTGTGGCACACGGCGAATGTGTAATTTTTGTTATCCTTGCTCAATTTATGCGGCGGCAACTCGCTCAACGAACTCAGGTCCATGCTGTGTCAACAAAAGTAAAAAAAAAACGTTCTTATAAAGGATATATATGTGTACTGTATGCTACGCACATCTCATTGCCTTGGGTAAACGCAGTGCAGGGTTTCAGATCATTACAGGCCAAAGGAGTAAAAAAGTTAAACTGGTAGATGCAATCCTCATGGCCCACAAACTCAGGATGCGCATTCTGAAATTGAGAAGAAAAAAAAGGAAAGTTATTAGTTATCAATTTAAGAACAACTACGGAAAGTGGGGTGATCAGCTTGGCGGTCAGCTGTTTAAAAGTTAAATTAAGTGTTGATAAAAGAAGAATTAAGAGATAAAGAAATAAATAATAGATAATTGGCTAAAGGCTCTAGTAGCCATAGCTTACGATTTATAATGGTTAGTTTTTATCTTTTAAGTATAAACTAGCTTTATATTTTTTACGTATAAATAAATAAATAATAGATAAATTGGCAGGGTTACAATTTTGTACAATTTTCGGATACGAGTTGATATAAAATATTTTAAGCGATAAGTATCAGCAAAAGCTCGACTGGTATAGTGCCATCTGACAGACGGATTTTTCGAAAAAGCTTTATAGGATTACAAAAGAATTTTAAAAAATAATTAGTTTTCCATTGATTATTAGTTATCCATCGTTCGATTTCTTTAAAAATCGAAAAGATTGTATAAAATCGCATCAAACCTTAAAACATTATTTTTGATTACAATTTTTATAACTTTAAATAAAAAATATACCTTCATTATTACCTAATTTTTTTATGACCTAAACATAATTATATTTTCTTCATAACTTTATTGTTAATTAATTGCAATATGCTCGACCTAGGAGAATCAACTCATAAGCGCATGATTAGGTTTAACAGTAGTCTATGAATCAAATATATATTATTGGATTAATATCAATCTAGTGCCTCTAATAAATATGAAGTATTTATAAAATTTCTTAGAATTACTAAAGGTTTGGTCTTATCATATTCACTTGCTTCTTTGCTGTTGTATTAAAAATTTTGGAGCAGAACGATTGTGGATTGTAACAAACAGATAAGGTGGTCACTAAGACGGATAACGAATATCAAGAATATTGGAAATACATATTTTTAAAACATTCTTGGCACATGGTATACTAACTTATCACATTAATTCATTATTGCATATAGTAATTAATATTAATAATAAAAAATTTAGACAATATCAGTGGAGGATTCCAATGCCAATGAGCTTACATATTACTATCTTTAAAAAATGGCGGACGTAAAGTCGGGCGCGGACGACTTTAGGATACCCTGTACCACTAGCTTGTAATAAAGTCCGATTTCTTCACAAAAAAACCAAAAACAGAAGAATTTTTAAGCAAAAATATTTTATTTGACCGATCGTTCCTATGGGAGCTATATGATATAGTCAACCGATTTCAATAAAATTTGACGCAGTGCTTAAATACCTTAAAAAGATCTGAATGCAAAATTTATTTCAAATATCTTTACAAACAAACAAAACACATCGAATTTTGTATAAAAAACGTGTTTTTGGACCGATTGGTCCTATGGGAGCTATATGATCTAGCTAAACGATTTGGATTAAATTAAGTACAGTGCTTATGAACTATAAAATACTCACGAATGTCAAATATGGTCCCAATATCTTAACAAACAAACAAAACACAAACAATTTTGTTAAAAAATCGATTTTTTGGAAGATCGGACCTATGGGAGCTATATGATATAGTCAACCGATTTTGTTCAAATTTGGCACATTGCTTAAGTGGCCTAAAAAATTTCCAAACGACAAATCTGGTTACGATATCTTTATTAAAAAACGAAATATATCGAATTTTTCTTTAAAAAAGTTATTTTGGCCGATCGGTCCTATGGAAGCTATATGATATAGTCAACCGATTTCGATCAAATTTGGTACAGTGATTGGGAACTATAAAAAACTTTCGAATACGAAATTTGGTTACGATATCTTTATAAACAAACGAATTATTCATCTAAAACGCTTTTTTTTGTCGTGGTCGTCTCAAACACCCCCATGGGAGCTATATAATTTATCCCCGATATCAAAAAAATAAAATAAACTTGCCTCCTATGGAATAATATGGATCTAATATGAAAGTTTGGTAACTCTAGCTCTTCTCTCTGAGATCTAGGCGTTCACACGGACGGACGGACAGTCGGACAGACGGACATGGGTATATCGACATCTCTATTCACCCTGATCATATTTTAGGTAACTTTGGAGTGTCTCCGACGTCTCCTTCTATATGTTACATACATTTTCGGCTTTGCACAAACTTAATATGCCCTTGGTACCATACGGTACAGGGTATAATCATGGCTGAATGTCCATACTATGTATTTATCTATCTTAATCACCAAAAATTAATCTACGCCCATAACTATATGCTATAAACTAAATATAAATTTATTCTTAGACTACTGCAAAGCTTTATTATGCGTTTCCGAGAAGTCCTTTTATCCAAAAACGTTTAGTCCTACAAGGCCTTGACTTTAAATCATGGCTGAATACTATGCAATGATCTATCTTAGTCACCAAAAATTAATCTATGCATATAAATACGTATTATTTAACATTGGCTTTGCTTATACATATATATTTATTCCTAAACTACTGTAAAGCTTAATTATGCGTTTTCGAGTAGTCGCGCCTATGTGGAGCATAGGGCTTATAAGAACTAAAATTCCCTTTATCCAAATACGTTTAGTCCCACAGGACCTTACAAACTAAGAATTCTTTACATTTATATACCATATGTTATAGAAAGTGCTTAACTACTTTAAAAACTAAGTTGACACAAATTACAAGATTGAATTACGTCTATATCCTTGCATAAATTGAATACTTTTGCATTATTTATTGCACTTAAAGCGTATAAATGCCAGTTTCTACTTCAACTGCGCTTAGTACCCGTACCCACCTTTACATTCTTATCGCAGTAAAACGAGACCACACTGGTATAGTTCTTGTTGGAATTTTTCGAGCATGGCGTAGTTGACTCATGCCGCAGCAACAGTATTCCATTCTCTATGGTGGGCTTTGCTTGCATAGTGCCATAGTTTAAAAAGCTGCAAAGTGGTTAGAGGTATTTATATAAATAGAACTTAATACGCTGATTATATACAAATGACTCACCGTTTTTTAATGTCCGTGGCTTTGGGCGAATAAAGGCAAATGCTGCTACCAGGCGGGCACATAGCATTCTCCCCATAGAGTACGGGTTTGCAAACATTGATAACAAAAAAGTCGCCCTGCCGGTCACCCGTTCTGTAATAATTTACGATGGTATTAAGATTTCCATATGCAAATTAAAATATGTAAAGTGTTATTACGTACCTATAATTGGCATCGCTCAATGGAAGCAAATCAAACGTGCGCCCAGTTTGGTCATCACGCACGCTGCAACTATTTGAATTAACCGCATCGGGTATGGGTAAACAGGCGAGCGGGGTCTCGTAGTTTATATAAAAAGAGCAAGCGTCATCAGCCTGTAATAGTAGAAAGTTTCTTTAATGGTGTTGAATGTAAATAAAATCTTAAATCCAGCTGGTTCTGTGTGCCCTTTCCCACTTACGCAGACCTTTTCTTTGAAAGCTACTACAAATTGTATTCGGACTTTAAGTACAATTTAATACGCTGTTACGTCACATGTAACCATAATCAAAATATCATCGGAAAAATTTGTATCAATCCAAATATTACATTTTTTAAAAGAAATTTAATTTGTTTATGTCTAAGCTCTTGTTCCACTTTGAAAACTAGAATTTCAGATTGCATTCCAAGTACTCAATCGTACTGTTGAATATGACTAGACATAGTGCGGAAATTTAAAACTTGTAACTAGAGTTTCTTATTTATATGCTAGCAGTTGGACTTAAAAGCCAAGTTTTCTTTGCAACGATACCCAATAACAAAAACTTGCAATCCGTTCAAAAGCTTTCACATTTCACAATTTTCTTTGGCGTCTTCAGCTGCAGTTTTAAGCTTTATCAGTTTGTTTATCTTTTGTTCTACAAATATTTGGTTCTTTTGTCGCCTTGGTTTTGGTCGGACTTAAAAAGCTGGCCAAAAAAACTTTCTACAGTCAAGTCAAGTTAAAGTAACTTTAACTAGAAATTCTCGGGCATGACTAAGATTGAGATGACTCGCGTTTGTACGCCACAACGCTCATCAAATTACGTTCCAAAAGGGATGATTAATTAAAACAATAACGTACGTATGGCGTGACATGCAACTGGGTGGCATCTAGGGTATAATCGCAGCTTAGGGAGACGTGCAGCTGATAGTTTTTATTATCACCAGTGGCGTTGTCACATTTGGCGCCACTCAAATAGTTGAAAAATATTTTGCCATTGCGATAATGCAGCTCATGCTGGCGACCTGTTAAAACAAGAATTTAAATTTAAGCATAAGCATTTAAAAGATATATTATAATACTTACCCAGCACGTACTCCTTGCCCTGCTTCTTTAAACAAGCTGCCACATTGCTTTCATTGTTGCAACTATGCGTTAAATTGCCGCATATATTAAACTCGAAAATGTCATTGGAGATGCTTTTAGCCACATGAGCCAAATCCGAACGTAAATTAGTTAGATCGAATTTATGACCATAGATGGGTTCCGTCAGCAAGCAATCTTGGGTAGAAAAGTTCTGAAAATATGAAAAAAAAAAAAAAAAAAAAAAAGTAATTAAAAGTGGCAGTTTAAATAAACAATCTGATAACAGAGTAGGTAACAGAGCAGTTAACACAGCTGGTAACAGTGTGACCGCTGTTAGCTGTTATCTAGTTCGTATTTTGTTAATATTTTGTACAATACCCAGACTAGTCCAAGCAATAAAAGTAACAATGGATGTCAAAAATTAATGCGCATTAATTGATTTGCCGTATTTTTCTTAATTAGTTTAATTTTTGTGCTACAGAAACACTTTTTGGGATTTGCGGAGGAGCACCAAAGACGCCTTTTACAAAACAAACTTTATAAATTTATTAAAAACTTTTGATTGCAAAATTTTAAACTATTTGAGGAGTTAATATGATTGGCGCTTATTGTGACAAAAATTCAAAGTTTCTTTTTTTAACCGAACAAGCTTTGGCGCCCGTGGCCCAGAATACTCTAGCGGCTTCATACAACTAATTTTGAGTATTCCTCTAACTCTTGGAAAAACAACGAAGATCATGTTACTATCCTGGGGGAACCCCATGCAATAGCTTGTTATGCAGCATTTAATGTTGTATGGCACATACATACGTCATTTTGTGCTGGGAAAAAAAAACCAAAATTATTGGAAGAACGCTGAAAAAAAAAATAGAGACAATGCTGGGAAATAAAATGCTTTAAGTCTTTGATTTATTATGTATCTACGTCACTCGTCAATCTGGACTAAAATTATTTATCTGCCAATAAATTTGAAACTTAAGAAAAAAAACAAAAAAAATTCCCTGTTTGACCCCTTAGAGAAGGGCATAGGGGATCTCTATTAATAACTGTTCAAACAAAACTTTAGAACAGTTCTGCTAAAAAAAAGTTCATACGTTCCCGAAGCGTTAAAAAAAACGAGTGTACTATATTATTTATGCATATGTTCTATGAATGTGAATACGTCAGAATCTTAAGCAGACTTTTTTAATAGGGGTCAATTCAAACTAACCTGTACTCAAAAGGTATACAATATATTTATGTATATTTTATATGAATTGGTAGGGGTAGTAGGGTCAATAGTACGATATACATATTTGCATAATAGAAGCACAAAATATATGACAGAGCTTAAGTTCGGATTCTTAGCAGCAGCTACACTGGGACGCAATACCGCCAGATGATAACTATGTTCTTAAATCCTGCTAAACAGTGTCCCATAAAAATGTATCCTTCATCACAGAGCCCTCTATCATTCAAGCAATTCTAATATTAACATTAATATACCTTAAAAACAAACCTTTACCTCTAAATAAATGAAAAAAAAACGACATTATCGTTTATTAAATTTTGTCGTAATTTTTTTCAAAAAAAATTAAAAAAATTAATTTAAAACAAAACATCATTCTGGGTCCTAACTTAGGACTCCTAAGAAACTAGTTTCTAAGACCTCAAAAAATCGACATAGACGGCAAAAACTTCAAAACCACGTATTAAATTTTAACCATATATACCAACTTTTCTTTATAAATAACCTATCTAGCGGCATCTATCCCAATAAAACCCGTTCTTAAAAACTTCCCACTCAATCTCAACTTATCAATGGGAAAATAAAAGCAGCGTCTACTGCTTTCTGTTGCCGCTACGTCTGATTTCCATATTTTTCTCTCAGTGACGTCAAAGAAATGACCACCTTGCTGGGGCAGTAAGATGTTGCTCACAGATTCGCGCCCCCTGCACACGTCACTGGTTTACATAAATGTTATTAATTAGTTAAAGTGTAAACATGGCAACAAGTGCCTAGTAACAGCTGTAACTGCCCGTTAAGACTTAACAGTCTATAAAGTTAACAGCATAACAGCGAAGTTAGTCGACGAAGCAAAATAAAAACAAACAAACAAATAAACATAGAAATGGCGGCGCCGTCGTTCTAGCCAACAACAACAACATTATGACCGACACTTACCAGCTGATTTTGTTCATCAGCAGCGCTGGCGCCGCTGCAGCCAAATGCAAATAATATGAAGAGTAGCAACGGCGTCATTGCGGCGCCGCAAATACTGATTTTTTGCGTATTACGCATATTATTCTTCATTTTTGCTTTCGATGCACTTTTTATATGGCGGCACTAATGCATAAGTAATGCCAAATTTTTAAAATAAACAAAACCGCAACGAACCGCGTAACTTTGTAGCACAATTTTTGAACAAAGAATTTTATATGTTTTTTTGTTAAATACTATTTATAAATGGCTATAATGCGCACTTCACGCGATTTGGCTTATCAATGAGCTTGTTAACTGTTTTGCCGTGTTTATTTAGACTGCAAAGTCTTATTGTTATTGCCGTTTCGATTTTTCAAAACGGTTTGCGTTGGCCTTATCTAACACGAAGACGCTTAAGGCGCGATAAAAGAAACCACAAAGATACTGCACCTATGACTCAGATATCACAATTTAAAAACAATCAATATTTATAGTATTTAATAGGAATGTTCACTGCATTTCTAACTGCACGCAATTAAAATGGTTAAAATACTGCGCGAGCGCCAGCGCCAGAGCGTGGGAGCAAAATATATAGCAAACACAGCAACAGCGCGTATGAAGAAGAAGCAGCAGCAAATGGCAACAGATACCAGGGCTACGTTACAACAATAATGTTTTGATAGTGTTGGGCAATTTATAACGTACTGCACACGCATAAACAAATTTGTTACAAAATTGTAAGGAATTTAAATAGTAGAACTGCATTTCACAAAATTGTGTCTATTATTTGTACCTTTTACTTGCGAAATAAATGCGATTTTGGTTTTTTTTTGTTCGTAATAAATAAATTCGTTTCAACTTAATTTTATAAATACAGTGCTGCAAAGTGTTTACAACCGCCAATGAAAAACAGCCTACTCCAGCCCTGGCAACGGCAACAGCTGTTTTGTTGCATATTTGCATAATTAAACATCTCAAACTGCACGCATTAAATACATTTTAGCTTTAAAAACTTATTTACATCAAAGTACTTACTTCCATATGGCTGCCAATATAGCCGCTGCTGCCGCCGCAGCTCAGGAAGTCGATCCTGTGCTAAAAAAAGCCGTCAAATTGTTGCATTCCAGCAATGCCAGTTCCGTGGTCGAGCTGCGTATGCTTTTAGACGAAGCCTTTAAGCTACGTTATGGCACAGATAAACTCATCTCCAATAACTTGACACAACGCATGTTGGAAGATGAGTCCAACTTTCCGGGACGCGCCGTCACGCCGCCTCCACAACAACAACCACTACAAGCAATCAGCGATGAGATTATTAACCTTACCAATTCGCCGGATAAAGCGCCTTCCGTTTCACCAGCTACTATAGTTGACTCTGATGATGGTTTGACTGATGCCGGTGTGGGCATTCCAGAAGTACTAAACACAGGCGACACTGGTGACTTTGACGATTTGAATTGCTGCGTTTGCGACAAAATGGTTTTTACAGCCACCAATCGACTGGTCGAGTGCAGGAAATGTGGCGGTTTATATCATCAAGATTGCCATAAGCCGCCCATAACTAAGGAAGCCGCCGATCAGGAACACAACTGGCAGTGCGATACTTGTCTTACAAAGCCAACAACCAGCAAAGAAGCAGCAGCTGTGGCAACTGCACTCACGCCTACTGTCATCATAACCGACGAGCCCATGCCTTTGGTCAGCAAAGCCAAGTCTTCCGTGGCATCTTCGCGTTCGTCAACATCATCTAATTCCTCTTCACCTTTTTATAAACCTGAAACTGGCAGCTCCACTAATGTCAGTAGTAGTAGTAGCAGCAAACATGGCCACAAGGCGGCGTCTTCTTCGTCGTCAAGCAAATCTCACAAGGAGGAGCGGACCAGCAAGACAGTAGCTCCAACATTGAATGTGGTTAGCGCGCCAGATAAACACAGCGGCAGCAGTAGCACATCCTCTAGACGCAGTTCATCCAGTAAAACTAGCTCCACTAAGGCCAGCTCCTCAACGTCTAAGCACCATGAGAGCAGCAGTAGCAAACGAAGGGCAAAATAAGAAAAATCTGGATAATTTTATTAAGTTTCTTTTATAACATTCTTTATTTTAATATTTTCATTTTATATATATAAAAGTATACAATAAACAATTGCAAAATGAGAAATGCCCTTAATGTCTGTACTTCCGAACAGTAACAGCAGGAGTGCGCGGACTGCGCGATGTCGATGCGCCGGGCGAACGGGATGAACCTTCTTCATTTACCTTGCGCAGATTGACGCGCGTCACCGGGGTATCGCCATTGCTAGTTGTAGCTAATCTAGAGGGTGTCCTGGCGGCCTCTTCCTTTGCTTTTTTCTTTCGCTTAACATTTACAATTACATTCGCATCCATACTGACATCTAGCTCAAAATTAAATTCGTAAGTTTTGTTGGAGCGCGGATTTGGCGTCAGATCATCGTTGACAACAGTTTTACCCGGTTTGCCACGTATAGATAATGCGGGACTGAAATTTATTTTTGCATTTATGCCACTGGACGGTGTACGGTTTCTAAGTGACAATGCACTGTCTGCTGGCTTTGGCGTGGCAGCTGAATCTGTAGTTTTTTGTCGCTTCTGTGTAGGACTGCGTTGTGGTGTTGTGCCTGCAGATGTGCGCTTTCTTGGTGATGGTGTACTGCCGGATGTGCCGCGCCTACGGCCAGCTGGCGATGTAGCTGTTGCAGTTCCTGCTGCACGATTTCTGGGCGAAGCTGCAGTTATTTTAGTTCTAGGCGTTATTTTGCGTGTGGGACTGAGTTTGGTTGTTTTTAAACGACGGTGTGACTCAAATATGGAATCATTTTCATTTAGTTCCTCATCACTACTGGCGGAAACCTCATCATCTGTAGAATCAATCAGTGTTGGCGAGTCTTCTTTTTTAATTACAGCCTTACCACGAGCTGGCTTGGACCCACTTGGTTTGCTGGTGCTTGGAGAGCTATTGTTATTTCCATGTACCCTCAATTTGAAGTCCAAATCACCGCTGTTTGCAACTTTCATTTGCTTTAAGGCATTAAGAAATATGTCACGACATTTCTTATAGTCTGGAGCCTCGTTGTGCGACAATTTGGCCACATATTTCATATACTCGGTTATGGATGCTGGCACACCCTTGCTAAAGATCTGTTTAAGAGCAGCGCCTACGTCATCCATGAATTTTTCCTTGGCCTTTTGAACTTTCGGCGGCGTTGTCAGCAACTTTTCCGTTACCCAAGGCAGTTCAGCGCCCAGCCAATCAATTAGATTATATCCCAATATTTCAAGATCCGCACGTCTGGTGGGCACACCCAAGTGAGCATCTCGCGAAGTGTACTCTATAGTACCATTGTGCATTTTCTTGGGATCTGGTTTGAAATCTCCCGTTATATAATGGCTAGCTAGACCAAAGTCTACTAAATATGCCTGAGCGGCTCCGCCTTTGCCTAAGCCAAGCAAGATGTTTGCCGCCTTAAGATCTGCGTGCACAAAACCCTTGCTGTGTATAAACTCGTAAGCATCCAACATTTGTAGGGCCAGTCGATAAACGGTAGCTTCCGGCAACCGCTTACCATTCTCAGTATAAAATTTGGCTACATCGCTGCCAAAGCGTGGCATAACGATGAAGCGATGTTTCTGTCCATTGATGTCCGAGGAGCCATTGGCAAGAATATGAGGTATACCAAGGCTCTTTAGACCGTGTTCCTGTTTAAACTTGTTAATGTCATCCAGCTTGGCATTGCGCAAATAAAAATGCATTTCCACAAACAAAGGACCATTGCCATGAGGCTCCTAAAAAAAAAGCGGCATATAAAACCCATAGTTGTCAAATTTTTGCAAATACATACGCATTTAACGACGGCGTCATAGTTTTTTTCACCAACGCGGCAAGCAGCATAGATTTCACCAAATCCACCTATGCCTATGGAAGGTCCAATGCGCCACTGGCCTCGAGCCAGATCTGTCAGTATGGTGCCTTCCTTGATTTTCTCGGGCATAGCATACAACTTGTTTTTTTTGCCAGCCGCAGGCTTCTTTGCCGGCGCCGCATTTTTTGGCTTGACAACCCGTGGCATTTTACAAGTTTTGAAGTTGCTTGCAAAGGCGTCTAATAAACATGTACAGAAAAGTTTAGTCAGTAAATGCAATCCTAACAAATGTACAAGAGTTTCAATGTCGAAATGCCGCCACACAATATTATCGCGTCGCGCGCATACTCACTCAGCAGAATTTTGGCATTCACGTGTAAACGCAGCGTCATGAGCAACACGAACCAGTTCAGGAACTACTTTTTGATTTAACGACGCTTTGAATCTAAAAGGGAAGGATGTTGAAATAACTGCTTTATAGAGCACATGTACAGAACGAACAAGGATCACAGTCTAAAAAGCCGCATAATTTCATGAACTCTTACCATATGGACAGAAGCAACGTTTTGGCAGCAATATAGCCAGACTTGTACTTAGAATTGTCAACGTCTGCCAAAAGGCTTCATTAATCGTCCGACGTAACAAATATTGCATGCTTTATTTATACTCCGCAAGTGCTTTGGCAAGCAATCTTAAGCAGGCAAACAGCTGCTGGGCGTATGCAAAGACGGCGCCGATCATTCAAATTTTATGGACTTTGATTTCGCAAGCAATGTTACAGTTGATTCCAAGCGAGATCCCAAGAAAATACACTACGGTACTACCGAGTACACAACTGGAATGGTCACTTGGGTGCGTCCTCCATCAAGCGTATATTATAATAATGGAATATTTTTTTCGGGTCTGTCGGTTAAACTGCCTTCGGTAAAAGAAAGTTATTGAATTCGCCGCGCGAAATTGCAGAAGCCCAGAAAATATTTCATGGACAACTTAGTTGATGCGACAGCTACATATATAGCAAGAGCATGTGATCAACCATAGCAGAGTTTACGAAATGTCAGCCAAATTGTCGCCAAACGAGGTACCAGACGATAAGCCGCGGCGTACTTCCTGATGCCTTAACGAAAATGAAATTTCCAAAGAGCGGTTACTTGTAACGTAATAACAATGCTCCGCTTAGCACCAGCAAACCAAATGACTCCAAATCATCACGTCGTAAGGCTGCATTAAGAAAACCAATTTTAATTTGAACAAATTAAGAATAAAAGCGAACTTACTGCAAAAATTCTGTCCGAACTCGTTGAAGTATCTTTGTAGACTGGCAAAATGTCCAGTGTCAATTTACTAACAAATCCAAATTTCACAGCAAGTCCAAAGCACTTTTTATATGCCCAACTTGTTTAAAATATTCTTTTTGAAATACTTTTTTTTAATTTAATTAAGCTTGTCCGAACTCGTTGAGATATCAATGTAGACTGCCAAAATATTGTCCAGCAGCTAGTAACTAACAAATCCAATTTTGACTGTAAATCCAAAGCACTTTTTTATGACTCGATGGAAATTTTTTTAAATGTAATTGAACTTGTCCGAACTCGTTGAGATATTAATGTAGACTGGCATAACTTTGTCCAGTGGCCAGTAACTTACAAATCCAAATTTGACAGTTAGTCCAAAGCACTTTTTATAAGATTTGTATGAAATTCTTTCTTTTTTAAATTTAAATAAACTTGTCCGAACTCGTTGAGATACCAATGAAGACTCTGTCAAGATGTTGTCCAGCGGCAAGTAACTAACAAATCCAATTTTGACAGTAAATCCAAAGCACTTTTTATATGACTTGTTTGAAATTCTTTTTTAAATTTAATTAAACTTGTCCGAACTCGTTGAGATATCAATGTAGACTGCCAAAATGTTGTCCCGTGGCAAGTAACTAACAAATCCAATTTTAACTGTAAATCCAAAGCACTTTTTTTATGACTCGATTGAAATTTTTTTAAATTTAATTGAACTTGTCCGAACTCGTTGAGATACCAATGAAGACTGTCAAGATGTTGTCCAGCGGCAAGTAACTAACAATTCCAATTTTGACTGTAAATCCAAAGCACTTTTTTTATGACTCGATTGAAATTTTTTTAAATTTAATTGAACTTGTCCGAACTCGTTGAGATATTAATGTAGACTGGCATAATTTTGTCCAGTGGCCACTAACTAACAAATCCAATTTTGACATTAAATCCAAAGCACTTTTTACACGACTTATTTGAAATTCTTTTTTTTTAATTTATTCTAGCTTGTCCGAACTCATTGAGATATGCGAATAGACCTGCCAAAATGTCCAGTGGCAAGTAACTAACAATTCTAACTTTGATAGTAAATTCAAAGCACTTTTTATATGGCCTGCTTGTACAAAAAATCGTATTTCAAATTTGTCTTTTTTAAATTTAATTAAACTTATTTACTTAAAACTGTCCGCACTCGTTGAGGTATGTTTGTAGACTGGCAAAATGTCCAGTGTAAAGTAATTATCAAATCCAAATTTGACAGTAAATCCGCAGCACTCTTTTATGGTTTACATCTTTAAAATAACTTATTTAATCCATTATATATAAACCAAATTAAACAAACAAATAAACGCGCATAAATTTAATTAGATGTTAGAAGCCCCGAGTGCTGTCAGTTCCGCGGAATGAGCCTTCTATGCGTTAAAAATATTTCCGACGAGCTGCAGGGCTTAAAAAAGGTGACATGTATGCAGTTCCTCTTGATACTGCGGCGGGGACCCAATGTTGTTGACAAGTTTGCAAACTTAGACTAAGAACCCTTGTTTTCTAGCTAATGCTAAAACTACTGCAACTGTTGAATGTAGGCGAATGTGCGAATGACTGGAGAATATTAGGCGACCAAAGGGCTTAAACGTAATATCATATTTTATTTCCCAACAGAAATACATCTTTGAAATCATTTAGTCTTCTTTTTAAGGGTGCCTGACCACCGCTAAAACACCTGCGTCAATTCAAAAATCCATTTTAGGCATATGCATTTTGGTTGGCGAAACATTCCTGAGCCAAGGCAATTCCACTAAGCGATTTCAAGATATGGTCGAAGTGTATTCAATAGTGTTGTGGATCTGGCTTAAACAAAATAGACGCTTGACTGTCGAAGGTTTTCAAAATGAGCTGAGTAGTAATGCATTTAAACTGGCACAGCAAGATGTTGTACAGCTTTAGATCTGTGTTCAATTGGCCCGTACTGTGTTGGACAGCTTTAGATCTGTGTTCAATTGGCCCGTACTGTGTTGGACAGCTTTAGATCTGTGTTCAATTGGCCCGTACTGTGTATATACTCGTAAACATCCAGCATTTATTAAGCCAATCTTTAAACGGTGGCCTATTCGCCATATAGAACTTTGCTATATCGCCTTCATAGCGCCACATATGTATGTCTATATGAAACAATTGAGCTGCGCTTTCTATGCACAAGGCATACCTAGTCTTTAAAGACAATGCTGCTGCTTAAATTTTTTAGTGACATCCACATTTTGTAAACAAATGCCTTGTGGTTCCTGAAAAATCAAAACATTAAATGAAGTCCACTGATGTTTATTTTTACAACCTACAATGATGGCTCCTTTCACTTCCTTGGGCATGGAACACATATTGGTTTTTGTTGGCGGACGCCAGAATCTTTGTTGCGTATAACATCCTGCACTGTCAGTTGTTATTTATAGAAGTTTTTTTATAAAAGACGGCAAAATAAAGCCCCAACCGGCTAATATACAAAAATTTCAACGTCTATATGCAACAATAACAAGAGCCAGACAGACATTCACAAGTGAACGTAGCTACCTAAACGCTGCGAATCAGCTGAGTCATTAAAAAAGCAGCCAAGCTATGTGCGCCTGCCTTAAGAAAATGCAGTAAATATATTTCAGTGTTTAAGTATAATTAAATCATTAAATAATTTCAACGCATTTTATTAAAAAATACGTAAATACATATTGCCCACTGTTAACAGCAGCACAGTGGCAGCACCATGCAATGCACACGTTTCGCTGTGAACGACAACGCCAAACAACTCGGCGTCTTTTTTTTTCTTGCTGTGCTGTTCATTCGTATAAAAATTTAGCTACTGTGCGGATGCGTTCTTTTAAAGGCAGAAGAAGAAATTTCGTAAAATTCGATACAATTGCGTACTAAACAAGTTTAAATATAATCATTCCAAAACGCCTAATACAACTATTCAAATAAGCCAAGCGCATTTCTAAAAGCAACTTGTACAAAAGAAAAATCGATTTAATAAAATGGTAATTACAACAAGCATGAAAACTGCTCAAGACGCGTACGCGACTGCGGCGCAGCAGCAGCAGCAATTTGACATTTTGCAATTTATTGCGCGTGCCTCGAACAAAAGTTTTCCCGACATTAAAAATCCAATTGTGCAATTTTGTCGCTACATTTTGAACAATATGAAGTGTTTAAAAACTATAAAGTTATTAAAAAGCAAATGTTTTATGGCGGCAACAAAAAATCATAACCGTGTTTAACCTCACTTTTGAGCTGGTATCGTTTTGCCGCCACCATTTTTCTTTTTCTCTGCTTTTACGTGTTTTTTCTAATTTCAAGTGAATTCTTTTTACATGATTGTTTATAGGCTGGAGGCAAAGCAGGCAAAGATTCCGGTAAAGCCAAAGCAAAAGCAGTTTCACGTTCAGCTCGCGCGGGTCTTCAGGTGAGTTTCAATTTCCCATATCACAGTGTAACAATTGTTGTTGTCATCTGTACCAACTCGAATATTTTGGCGCCTTTTTTAGCCGCGCACATACAGGGTGTATTTTCTGTATGTGTGTGTGTGTGCGTGTTGGTATTGTTTTGCGCGCACTTTGTGTTTATGCGGGAAGGGGTGGAAAAACATAAACAGAAACAGTTTTTAAATAAGAAAAAAATTATTTCCCTTCTGTTACTCACTACAGTTTCCCGTGGGTCGTATTCACCGTCATCTTAAGAGTCGCACCACGTCTCATGGACGCGTTGGTGCCACCGCCGCGGTTTACTCTGCAGCCATATTGGAATACTTGACTGCTGAGGTAAGTTTTTTTTTTCTCGATTTTTTCTCTTCTCATATTTGGTTTTCCCGCCTAACATTCAATCGCTGTTTGCACATATGCCCTTGCTTCGTATTTACAGCAATAGCTTCTTTACATGCCTATGTGTGATGTTGATGCCTATGCTTGTATTTGTTAGCCAGCAATTTTCTTGGGATTTTTGGAACTTTGTATATAAGCAGAATTACGTTACTTATTGGGGAATAGGTAGAAAAGACGTTAATACGTGGCCTTAGACAACAATGTATCCTATTTGAAAATAATCTTTTCATCTTCTTGCTTTTGAATTTCTATTTTTAAACGAACGTTACTTTTTAGTTTTTATTTTTTTTACCCACAGTTTATATATTTTTTTTCCTGTCTTAAGGACTGTACTAAGACGTAAAAAAATTATTTTATTCCAGGATAGTCATCTGTTATCTTTAATTTTTGCTTGTATATTTCTTTTACATTTGGTTTTCCCGCCTAACATTCAATCGTTGTTTGTATAGATTTCTTTGCTTCTTATTTACAGCGCCGTTTCCTTTACATATCTATGTACATCTATGTAAACATTCTTATGGGCACATTTGTATTGTCAAAAATTTTCTAATGATTAGGGATTTTTTTATGCGAAGTAACGGATGTAACTTTTTAGGAAATAGTTTTAAAACAAAGGATAATATTGGTTTAAAGTATGTTCCTATTTGGAAAATTCTAGTCAAAAATAGAGATTGAGTTTTTAAATTGATTTAATTTAGAGCGTTTTAGGGTTTTTTTTATATCGTATTCCTTATTTTTAAGAATTTGACTTATTTTGGGGAACTTTTTAAAGGGGGAAAATAAAATTATACTGATATTTAAGTCACACTTTTCATTCAGAATGCCGAACTAAGTGAAGTTCGAAACCAGGGCATTTTCAGGAAACGCATTTAACTGGGATTTTCATGTGTTTTGGACAGCACAGTGATGAGTTTCGTTTAGTATCCATTTGGACTACGATTCCTTTCTACTTATTCACATCTTATTAAACCGACTTGGTCTCAAGTGGCTTTCGTTATTTGGTTGATAAATACAATTTTACTCTATATTAAACTAGAAAGATGCAATTTATTAACCAGTTACTAACGAAAGTCACTTATTTTTTGCCTTAAAGGAGGGATTGATTGTATTCCTATACATCCTTTTTTTTGGTTACTTGTAGAACAAGTTTTTTGTCTTTGTGACTTTTTGGTAGTTTTATATGTTAAAAAAAAGAAGCCTTTAAACTGTTCCTTTCTTTCAGTGCTGGCAAGTTTTAAAAAGACATAAGTAGTCCTTAGTAAATTTACTTTTAATACCCTGTACCGTATGGTACAAAGGGTATATTAAGTTTGTGCAAGCCGAATTTGTATGTAATATATAGAAGAAGTCGTCGGAGACACCCCAAAGTAACCTAAAAATATTATCAGGGTGAATAGAGAATTCGATATACCCATGTCCGTCTGTCTGTCCGTTTGAACGCCAAGATCTCAGAGATGGTAAGAGCTAGAGTAACCAGACTTTCACATTAGATCCCATATTATTCCATAGGAGACAAGTTTATTTTATTTTTTTGATATCAGAGTTAAATTATATAGCTCCCATAGGCGTGTTTCAGACGACCTCGAAAAAAAAGTCTTAGATGAATTAACTCGATTGTTTATGAAGATATCTTAACCATTGGCATTCCAAAGTTTTTTATAGTTTCCAAGCACTGCACCAAATTTAATCAAAATCGGATGACTATATAGTATAGCTCCCATAGGATCGATCGGCCAAAATAATTTTTTTTTATACAAAATTCGCTATATTTAATTTTTTAATCAAAATATCGTAACCAGATTTGGCATTCAAAAGTTTTTTAGAGTACCCAAGCATTGTACCAAATTTGAACCAATTTGCTTGACTATGTCATAACATATATAGCTCCCATAGGGCCGATCTTCCTAAAAATCGATTTGTGAACATAATTTGTTGAGTTTCGTTTGTTTGTAAAGATATTTGAATTAAATTTGGCACTTGTAAGTTTTTTATAGGTTTTAAGCATTGTACCAAATTTTATCATAATCGGAAGACTATATCATATAGCTCCTATAGGACGAATAGGTCCAAATAAACGTTTTTTTTACAAAATTTGTTGTGCTTTGTTTGTTTGTAAAGATATTTGAACTTAATTCGGCATTCAGATCTTTTTTAAGGTATTAAAGCACTGTGTCAAATTTAATAGAAATCGGTTGACTATATCAAATAGCTCCCATAGGAACAATTGGTCAAAAAAAAAAATTGTTCTTAAAAATTCTTCTGTTTTTGGTTTTTTATGAAGGAACCGGATTTTATTGCAAGCTAGTGGTACAGGGTATCCCAAAGTTGTCCGCGCCCGACTTTACGTACGCACTTTTTTTTTAAATGAAAGTAAAGCCTTCAGTTTGGGACTCCCTAAGGGGTCAGCTGGTGTAACCTAAAGCGCTTAGTTTAATAGTTCCCTGAATGACAATTTTTTCAGTCGCTTCTGGAAGGAATATGGGAACCTTTATAAATAACTGTTCGACAGGAACAGGGACCTACAGTTTATAGCCGAATCCGATCGGCGAGTTCTTGAATTAATAGAGTCTTTGTGATGAAGAAAATCCTTCGTTCTTTACCGCTGAAACAGATCTTTCCACGCGAATATCGTAAGGAACTCAAGATCCTTGCTTTCGAATCATTTTCAGCGCATGCAATTGTTTGGAAATGTCTTGGCGCGTAACTCCTAATTTTGAAGCAAGCGTTGGGCGTTTTTTCCCCTTTTTTTTTGTGCTTGACGAATTCTTAGAAATGAACCACGTCCGTTTGATTCATAGAATTAAAATAGGCCACCAAACTTCACAGGTGCACGACAGTTAGATTCTTAGAACTAAAAACAAAAAATCCAAATACGAAGTTGATAATGCATCATTAACTGCGACTGCTTAAGTTGCACAAAGCACAAGCAGTTCATTTTCTAAATGTAACAATAAACAAAGCAGAGCTAAGCACGGCTATGGGAAAATAATCCCAAGCTTAGCTGTTCCTGAAATTTTTATTTTTTTATATCTATAGCTTGATTGCTCTCTTTAGCTCTTTCCTTCCTTTAACTGTTAAAGTACTTAAATTTTTACTTATATTTATTTCCCTTTGTTTCAGGTGCTGGAGTTGGCCGGCAATGCATCAAAAGACTTAAAAGTAAAGCGCATAACGCCGCGTCATTTGCAGCTGGCTATTCGCGGAGACGAGGAGTTGGACAGTCTCATCAAGGCAACCATTGCCGGCGGCGGTGTCATACCCCACATACACAAATCGCTTATTGGCAAGAAAGAGGACACCGTACAGGATCCGCAACGGAAGGGCAATGTTATTCTGTCGCAGGCCTATTAAATTTAATCACTATTTGACACTTTCGGAAAATTTAAAACCAATAATGTTAAAAAACAATAAACATAAACGTCGCGTTGTATTGGAACTCCAATCGAGAGATGCAAGCACGCCAAGATTAACTCGTAACGTAATGGAAACAGAATACCCTTTCTTCCCCCCAATCAACCAACAACCAACCAACATACATACGTACACATAAACAAGCAGCACATACACGCGCACCAAGAATGCAAAAGGATTAAATATACATTGTCGAGAATTAATTTTCCAGTTAAAGTAAAAAACAAACAAACAAAAAAAAAAAAAACAAAACTTAATTTAGAGCAAGTAAATTACACAAATAAATTTAATAAAATTTAAAGTAAAGTGGAATGTCTATTTTAATTATATAGATTTTTTATAATTATATGCAAAATTGTTTTGTATTTTTTCGGATTGCCTTTATAATTTTTGGAAGGCAGGCTAATTCGTGTAAGTAGTTTGCATTTGATTGTATATCTGGCAAGGATATAAAGTTGTTTGTGCTTAAACTAATCAATGGTTTTTTAGAAAGGTTTTTTCAATCGAGTTTCAGTTTAAAAATAATCCTTTACAGAAATTTTGGAAATTACATTTAGTCTTTACTACTAGCGCTTGGTTAAAGCATCGCCGATCTCAAATCGCGCGTAATAAAATATTTAAAAATGTAGCCGGAAATTTTACTGATCGGAATTCAATAGACTAATAATGAAACACTGCGTTTATTTTAAAGGCTTATTTTTGTAAAAATCAGTCAAAATATGACCTAAAATACCTAAGGTAAATATAAAAATGTCATTGGCCGAATTGAATTTATTTTAATCGATGCTTTTGCGGGCATGCTTCAGATCTACATGATTTATATCTATTATAATATTGTATGTATCTATCTATATAATAGATCCGTTCAATTTGTTGTCGATAGCGAGCGGTAGCGTCGCGATTCTTAATATGTTTTTGAGCTCCTTGAATCCGAAGCTGAGGTCTGAAAATTCCTATCCTGTCAGGATTCTGAGGTAACCTCCAAATATCTCTTTATTGAAAATTTTGAGCATGTTTGTAGATATCATACAACAACCTCAAAGCTTCCCTTGAATCAATTTTTATGAAGTCCTGAAGTGAGACGACGTGCTTCTATATTTTTTAGATTGCTGCACCCGAAACCGTTGCCCAAAAATCTCCTGCAAATTAGCTTCTAGTCTAACCACCAAAATAACTAAACTAGTTTTTAAGGGTTTTTGTGGTTCTTCAGACTTCTGAAGTGCTAGGAATATTTTGTCTGCGGATTCGAGTTTTGCGAACCCAAAAACATTAAGAAAACTTTGGTCTGACAATTGAAAGCGAAAGTCGTTTTTTTTGGGAGTGGAAATTTGTAAAGTTTTAGATCGATATTTTAATATTTTTTAGTTTCAACTGCTGTACAAGTTATGTATATTCAGTTATATATACAGGGTGGCCATATTGGACAATTACTTTCGCTACTGTTTCATGATGGTTTGCAAATAAAGTGCATTTGACGTTCTGTTAAAATTCTGATTTGTTGCGAATGTTTTCGTCCGCAGACTTCCAAGTTCTGATGAACCCAAAGTCATTGAGAAAACTTGGTCTGACAAGTGAATCCGAAAGTCGAGTTTATTTTGTTTTTCGGTGTGGAAATTTGTAGCAATTTTTTGATCGACTATTTCAGTATTTTTTAGTTTCAACTGGGCGGATATTAGATAACAATGGGCTGATTTTTGGACAACTACTATTTCGGATGGTTTCGAATAAGTGATCGAATCATTTTTAAAATTCGCAAACTTTGCATGAGAAGTGATTGAGCATTTTGTGAGCTCCTACCTGTCAATTCTCGAACGATCTGAAGTAATTATTGGAATGTAATGATAAACTGATTCGAAATTTGCTTAATATCTGAGTAAGCCGCTGCATTCAATAAGAATTTTAAGCACTTTGAGAATATACCTCATGATATTTATTCGAACTCTATTAAACTGTAAAATGATACTGATTCAAAACCGTGCAATACCTAGATATATTTATAGCTGTCTGAAATTTCAATTTGTTAAAAGGCAGATGTCTTCCGGTCGTTTTTCCAGTGATCTCAACGAATCAAGTACTTTTAATTCGTAAAAAGTTTTTCCACAATTTCATAGACATATTTTAGTCATTCCTAGGATCATCCCAAAGTTTCCTAATTGCAGAAATTGCTGCGTTTCGACTTCTTGTATTATTCTTAGGATCTTATGCCCAATTCATCCTAATTGCATGAAATTGCTGCGAAGCTCTACTTTTTGTCTGCAGTTTCCAACATCTTGTATTTATTCTTTGCTAAGACGAAATCTCGAGAAAAGGAAATTTCCAATTCCAAAATCCCACTATTTTTTTTTCATGAATGGGCTTTTGAAATAAAAGTTTTTGGTTCTTTATTTTTAGATCCTATGTGAAATAAAAGTCTTACTCAATTTTTTGTGAACACAATCGTTAATTAAAAGTGGGTAAACAGGGTCAACCATGGGTTAATATTTTTAGATAACACCCCTTTGCAAAATAGTGATTTTTTTTCTAACGAGCGCCGTAGTCTTTTGTTCCTAATAACCCACTTCCCTTAAATACACCAACATCCTCAAACATATCGCTATAAAACTTTTTGAAGATATTCAATTCTTCTGCAGTTCCTTCCCAGTTTATCAATATCTTTAATCAACATACCTCAGGCCTTATGTTAGGGAAAACAATGGCTGCCAAATTTTTTTTAGGACTATACCGTGCCTGCATTGAAAAGATCAAGTAGCGATCGTAAAAGCGACTTTTGGTTCGTATTACCGAATGATGATGGTGTGTACGAAACAGAGATATCTGAGGGGACGTTTAACGCCAAGCCATAACCCTATAAAGCGTTGTTATATCCCCTAACGACGAAAATAAGAATTTTGGTAAATTATTCAATCGCTTGTCTTCTCGTTTTTTTTTTAAAACCTACCAAATTGAAAATTTATATTTGAATATTTCAATATGCTTGAAATTTTTAAATCAAATTAAATTCATTTCCATTATGAAAATTAATTTTGTGAATTTTCTCAAAATTTTTTTTTTTTAAATTCAGCTATATAAAACCAGATCACAAAAATGATTAATCTAAAAACATTTATAAATTGAAGAATTTATTAAAAAAATTAATTCTACATTTAAAAGACAAAATTTGTTACAAAAATTATTACAAAAAAGCTTGAGTATTATGAATTAGTAGACTGCAAAACTCTAGCCGAGCAAATGGGGCACAGCCTTTTGCACATCATCGCAGCGCTCCTTTAGATCCTCCTCGTTCAGCTCCAGGCAACCACCCCACTCCACCAAGGTAATGCGATGATCGTTGTTCGAATCGCAAGACTCCAGGAAGGGTGCAATGCAGTGCTCCAAACTGACCAAAGGTGCGCGTATGGGAAACAGTTCGTGGCGTGACACGGAACGATCTGTATCACCATCCAAATCACACCACTTCCAAACGGCAGCGTTGGACCAACGACGTGAATTATTGGTCTCAGCCTCCAGTTCCATTTGCATATAATGTTCGGTTAGCTCATCACGCTCGGCCAAGTCACGCATAACGTTAAAGAGCCAGTCACGCATGCGTCTGGGGAAGTCCTTCATGTCCTCCTCAGCGCAGGTGCGTGCCTCATGGCAAGTGCCATAGTAGTCAATGTGCAAGTGGGTGTTGTCGGGATGCTTGCAGCCTGCGGCCTTGGTGTCGCAGAGACAACGCTGCTGATAGACGGCGCAATCCGAGGGCCAGGTCTCGTTTTTGTTGGTGCAGACATGACGACGTACATCGGACTCATCGGGACAGTCGGGAATGCAAATACATTCGGGCTTATCATCGGTCAGCTGACAGATGCGACCAGCGCCGCAGTGCATGCGCTCGCAGGGATCGATTTCGATGACCGGATTCAGCAAGTTGTTTTGCAGTTCATCCAGCTCGGCGGCCAATTTGCTGGCAATCTCGTTCTCGCGCTCCAGATCCTTGTTCTAGAGGTAATAAATATGAGAATTAGATAAAGTTACGCATGCTACTTGTGTGCGCCAACTTACCGCATTCTTTTCCTCCAGCAAGAGCAAAAACTCCTCATCATTCTCATCGAACTCGGAGATGTCTGTCAAGTCCACATCCTCGACAACCTCAGCGCGCACTTGCTGCAGCGCCAGCAGCCCCAGGCAGAGCAAAAACCAAACGGAACGCATATTGCGCGTCTCTATAACTGAAATTCAGAAACATTTCGAAAATTTAGAAGCATTCCAATAAGTACGCCAAAGTCTAATCTCCGTCAAGGGGTCAGGGCGTCTCCGGCTCTTAATTTTTGCTTCGATAAGCATTGGCCTTCATTTCAATATTTTTTGGGGTATTTTTGTTTTTGTGGCTTATCGCTTCACACATGCTTTCTCGGTTTCCTTATTGCAGCTGTTTCCTCAACTGTACTTGGTTACAGTTAAGGTGACGCTTGTAACGGTTATATTTTCGTCAGCAACCCTTAAGGGGTAGTTTTTTTTTACTTGATATAAGTCGGCAGCGCCTTTTACTGACAAAGACAATTGAAGACGGCGGCGCATAAATTACGCATTTTACAGAGTTCAAAAGGTCAAATGTCTGCGGATTTTAAGAGAATCGAAAAAATTATCTGCACATTCTCTCTGGTTAGCTAATATTTATGAGACTGCAGATTTTTCTGGAAACAAAACAGCATTGCATCATTGTTATTACTAACAGAGCAGAACAAACATCAAACGGCTAAGTTATTAGGGTGAACCCAAATTGCAAATAAGTAGAAAGCTGTATTGATTGAATTTCTTTGTTACAATATTTATAAAGAGCTTAGAGCTCGGAATTTAGCAGCGGAGTTATATTGTACCAGCTTGATGTTTCTATTTTTGAGATTTAACCTCAACTCTAGAACGATACTCTAATAAATAAATAATTACCTGACCCTTTATTGCAATTATTTGCGCTAAATTTTGCGTTAGTTAGTGTCGTAACTAGTTAAATAAATGAAAAGTTTAAAAGGTATAAAAATTAAAAAGGTTTTAAATCGGTCGAAGCAGTTTCCGAAAGCGGGATATCCGACATTTTATTCTTTAAAACATTTGTATCTGTGTTAAGATTTGTTTCCATATATTGGGAATATTTGGCGGTATACCATAAACTAACCATTGCACTTGAAAATATATTATCATTAAATTTAAAAAATAAAAATAACTTTTATTTTTGATAAAAAAAATTATCAATAATTTTCATTTCCCATTTTATAATAAAGATTTGTATAGTAAAAATTGAAAATTCATATCTCTCGTAACAAAAAAAAAAATAAAAATTATATTTTAGGCTAAAAAAAAGATGGCTTATGTTAACGTCGGGCGCGGATGACTTTGGAATACCATGTACCACCATCATATCCAAAATGTTGCTTAGGAACTCCAAAACAGATTTCACTGTCAAATTTGATTACAATATTTTTACAAAGAAACAAAAAATATCGAATTTTACACCAAACACGTTTTTGATCGATCTGTCCTACAGAAGCAATAAGATAGTAAGTCGATTTTTATAAAATTTGGTTCGCTGCTCTAAAAAACTGTCTTTAGTTACGTCATCTGTTTCTATATCTTTTGAAGTTTTCATAATTTAACTGGCTATAAGGTAGGCTAGCTATAAAAAAGAACCGATAAACTTCAGCTGCTTGCAAATAATACGCATCTTTTGGAAAAGCTTGATTTCTCTAGAACGCAGCGCTATAGCTCAATCGATGCTTATAATTTTCTTATTATTATTTAAATATTATTTTATCCGTAGGTAGGGTCAAAGGGTACTCTACTAGCTCAAGGCTTCGAAATAGATTCATCCCAAAATTGATTTTTAGTTCTTTGATTAAATAAATTTATCTTTTGAAATAGTTGGATAAGAAATGATATCAAGAGTTGGAAGCTATCTGATATAGTCTACCGATTCAGAGATTGCGAACTGTTAAAACCAATTAAGTGCCAATTTTGGTTAGGACATCTTCATTAACACACAAATTATTCTTTTAAAACTTTTCGTTTTTTTCGAGGTCCTCTGAAACATCCCTTTGGGAGCTATATAATGTAACCCCGATATCCAAAAAATAAAAAAATTTTATCCTATGGAATAATAAGGGATCTAATCTGAAAGTTTGATTTCTCTACCTCTGACTATCTCTGAGATCTAGGCGTTCATGCGGGCGGACAGATTGATAGACGGGTAAATCGACTTCTCTAGTAACCCTGATCATACTTGAGCCAACTTTGGGGTGTCTCCGGCGATTCCTTTTGTATGATTGTTTTCAGCTTAACTTAATATATCCTTTTACCATACAGTACAGGGGTTTACAAATAATTTACAAAAATTCCTCTTATTTTCACATATTTTCTCCGATTTTAATAAATATCCATTAATTTGTTCGTAATCGCTCAAGCTTTACGAGCCATGAAATAGACTGTATGAAAATTTGTAAAAATAGTTTGAAACCTAAGTTCGAACTAGAATTTTTTTTTCAAAATTTTCAACTTTTTTAGAAATTACTGAAACATGTTGAGGGTACCAAATTTATTTCAAATTTGTAATCGATTGTGATTAATTATTTTATAAATCAACCCAAAAACTAGTCTGCAAAACTTAAAACGAAAATTTTGTATAGTTCATATAAACAAAGGTGGAATGAAGATTACGCAAAAACGAAAACGGACTAAATTTATAAGATTTTGATTTTCGGAGCATGCTAAAACCCATAAAATATTTAAAGATTAATAATAGAATAATACTACTGTGATCAAATTGAAAGGTGGATTTTCTTATAGTTTCAAAATCTTTATTGTTTTATCTAAATATGCTATACTATAGTTTTAATTCCATTTTTGAACTTTTGATTGGTCTTCTTTATTTGGTCTTCCTGTTATGAAATATAGAAGAAATTATTTTTTAAAAACTGGGTTTTTATCAGTTGTCTGAGAGCTGTTCGGTACGATATAAACTATACCTTACCAGAATTTCAAAAAATACAAAGATGAAACTTGGTATAATCGAAAAATCTTTTACAATTTTGGGCCTAACTTGCTTTAACAATATTCTAGATAATTACTTTTGAATAGTTCAATGTTGATAAAAAGTTATAGCTACAGTTTTATTTTGTTAGGTTTATATTAAACTTTAATCCTTACCGCAAGGGGTAAGGGCATTCAATGTTTTGTACCCAGCCATTTTTATGGTAGTAGGAAATTGCTTTGATACATCTTAGCATCAGGATTTCCAAACAATTGCGAAGCCATAAACTTAATTTAATTTTTTTGTCTACCTTAATGAAATTCCCTACAGTTCAAAAAAGTAATGTCAACCTATTGAAAAAGCAAAAAAATTTAATTTTGATATGTTCAAATATGATCTGTCATTAAAAACTCATTATAATCATGGAATCGCATCGTGAAAATCATATACTAAAAAAATCTGATTAATTTCTGGTCTCTCACAGTAAAAGTATTGAAAAAGTTAATTTTATGTACAAACATTTTATATTTTTAAAGACAATGAAATGCAACAAAAATTGTTATATTTTAAAATATGAACTTTCATTAAAAACACATATAATCATGAGAAAATCGTATAACCCATAAAAAAACTTTTAAATAATTTTTCGTCATTAAAAATCACTATTACAATTATATTACAATTTTACATTAGAAATTATTTTGAAAACTAACAAAAAAAATTGAAAATCTTAAATGGTTAAAAAATTTGAATAATTTCTGGTAAGCGTCTCGAAAAAATTAGTTATAATGACCTAATTCTATATTCCTAAAATATTTGGACCGGAAGATAGTAAAAAACACATTTTGCATCTGGCCACACTTTTCCCATATTTAGGTCCACACTAATCTCTATAGGCAAATTCCAGCTGCTTTTTGGCTCTATGGCACACCGCAACCTGCCGCATGTTGAACACATGGCACCTCTTCCTAAAGAAAGACAACATTTTGGCAAATGTTTATGATTTCATTTCGAAAACGAATAAACGTTTTCTAACGCAATTATTATACATAGTTTATTTATGTCGTCTATATAGAAACTTCTGATTAAAGCTGACCTTAATGTTGACAAGATTTTGACATAGTATATAATTTCCATATAACAAACAGCTAAAATTGTCGCCATATAGAGACGTTCGTCTCTGATATACATATGTACTAATACTTATGTATACAGAAAAGTTGCTCAATGGCTTATCGCCTGGGCCTGGGTCTTATCGGGGGCTTCCGTTTTGGGGAAATAAGCAACTCTTGAGATTTGCTTAATCGTCGGTTTGTTAATAGACAGCAAAATCTTGGCAAATGTTAAATGTTTTATATTTTTTATACAATTTTAAAAGTAGAGCAAAACACAGACATCATCATCATTGGGTTGCAACTGTTTCCAGGAACTCAAAAAACGCACCGACATTTGAGTTGCTGCTGATGCGATGATGCATTTACAAACATATGTACATATGTATATTATATACATAAGTGTCTATATACAAATATGCTGTTATGCGATTTGTTGTAGCTACAGTTTAATTATAACGAAAACCGACAAAGAATGACGTGATGCAGTGCATATAGGCAAAGGCAGGGGCGGACTTAAGCATCTGAAGAACCCCAATATATCAAAATTTCTCAGCACTGCACTGCTTAGACTGCTTGGTCAGCAATCACATGTTTTGAGAATTTTGTGTTGCCCCAGAAACTTTTTATGAATTCGCCCCTGGAGTTATTTAGATATTCTGGCATCTGGTTGTGCGTTTGTGTGTGTG
Source organism: Chymomyza amoena (assembly GCA_037043745.1). Classification (NCBI taxonomy): domain Eukaryota; kingdom Metazoa; phylum Arthropoda; class Insecta; order Diptera; family Drosophilidae; genus Chymomyza; species Chymomyza amoena. Next base: position 156,560 of record JBAMAX010002737.1, on the reverse strand, counting down.
TGCATGAATGCACTCAATGGATTGTCCGAGATGCTGCACAAGATACTTTGGAACATGAACCAAATGTTTTTATGAACTGGAAATACCGATGCACTGCAAAAATTCTTAAGTGGCTACTTAGGGCTCCATACGAAACATATCACTTTGAAGTTAATTAACTTGAAATGCATTTAAAAATTAAAGGTTAATGCACTGTGAAGCAGTGGGATACCACGATCTGTTCAAAGGTTTAAGATCTTTAACTGCTTCTAATTCTTAAGTCGCTAAGCCCTTTCGAATATTCTAAGAGATCACTTAAAATTCGCGCCTTTTAAATTTAATGATTTAATAAAATAATTAAGTATAGTTGAATCAAATGATAAAGTAGGAAAAATAACAGCTCTATGAATATTTCTGTTCTATAACTTAAATTCTTACAATTTTCTAAGAATATTTTTCAAAACTTTTGGTTGGAGTTACAGATAAAATTAAAAATGTTTGGAGTTACTTAAAGTAAATTTTCAATTTTTCTTTTTTACTGAATTGTGATAGTTACTGCATGTCAAGGAATAAATAAATAATAACAAAAGATCTTACTACGGCTGTGGATGGTATCCCTAGGAGCGAAGTTCTTCATAGGAGCCCTTAGTTTTGCCCGAATCATTATTATTATTTCTTTAAGTTCCATATTTTGAAAAGTTTCAAGATTTTATTCTACATTTTTTTCTCTTTAATGAATGTAATGACTTATTATATGTTTTTAGCAGAAGGCCCATGTTGCTCTGACATTAAATTATTTTGTTTCCTAAAACTAAACTCAAAACTAAAAAAAAAATACAAATTTTTTTATAAGTAGAAAAGGTAATTATGACTCCATAGATTTTCAATATCATTGCCCATTTGTAATTCATCATGCTTAAGGTTACAAATATGATTATTTTTTTTTATTTTTTCCACAATTTTGTATATCAAAATCTTATCATTGTAATTGTACCAGCTCCCTTAAATCTTAATATTGGAAATCACGTAAACGTTATTATTAAAACCGTGAAATAAATTGAAGTATTTTGAAAATGTTTATTGGAAGAAATACCATAAAGTCCTGTAATTTTTGCATATGCAGTGTATTATGGATTTTGAGCCGCCGAATTAAGTCCCAAGTCCAAAAAACCCCAACAGCCAAGGGCTCTCAAATGCCATCAAAAACCCCATAAAACAAAGAATTTGTTGAGCTATCTCACACACCTGACGTGCTTGGATTTTTTTTTAGCCTCGGATTAGGATTCAGCGATAAATATATAAAAAACATCGTTGCTGGCTTTTTTTCGATTATTTCAACTCAACAACTTCAACGGCTCAAAATTAAAAAAGGTAACCATGTTACATTCTAAAACTTAAATTTTATTAAATTGAACCGGAAGCATACCCTATCCACTTTTATTTTTAAGAAAAATCCAGCGATTTTTGAATACAATGTCAGTTTTAAATAAGGAAAAAATATTGCGTTTTAGTTTAATAGGTACAAAAAAACGCTCTATAGTACTACAAAAGAATTTGTTTTGGCTTGGTTAGTACACTTGACAGAATTTTTAATAAAAAAATAATGCAATAGAAAAAACTTTGAATTGTTTCAATTAATTTTTGGATTTTTTACAGCTCTAGTCTGTTAGCACGGCAAATGTCAAGATGCCCCACGGTACTTACTAAAAGTTAAGAGAATATTATTTGAAATCTTAAAATTTCTCAGGTACAACTTATTTGTGATTTATATTCAATCCAAACTTAAATTTAAGATTCCACTAAGTATGAACCAAAAAGGCAAAAGTTTTTTTTAAAAATTCCCTAAAGCATGATAGTTCTAAAATACTTCCACAATGTACCCTTAAAAGCTTGCACTATTATTATGAATAATGGTATTATATATGGTATTGTATATGCATATCCTATACATGTCAGTTTAATAGAACACAGTCTTCGCCCACATAGAATGCACTTTTCAGGGTCAGTTCCATGTACAGCATGCGCTAAAACAATTTAGATTAATGTGGCACATAGTACTATACATAGTAAATAGTACAGCACTCGATGATGACACTTGTTGAGGTTCGCCAATTTGGATCGCCAGGCGACCTTCTAATATGCATAACAAAAAATCGCCATATTTTGTACTAAACGAGCAAAGCAATTAAAAAATCTCGAATAACAATTTTTCAATAAGCGTCAGAATTCAATTCGATTAAGTTTGTATGGTGTTTATTGACATAAACTTCTTGTAGAGTATATTGAACTTGAACGCGTTAAAAAAATCCCGCAGAGCTTGCAAATTATGAAACAAGAGTCGAAATGCACTTTGGTGAATCACAGTGTTAATCGAAGTTATCCAAGACTGGGGCGCTGAGTACTTACTATAAACTTTGATTCCTTAAAGTTTTGGGAATAAATAATACGAATAACGACTTAACGCGACGACAGTTGATGAACGACTGTTTGCCAGCCTCCGAGTTCCAATATGTTTTCGGAATATATAGAATAATGCCTTGAGGTTTGTTGCTATCGCTAAACTGGAGCAAACATGAAATTCGATGGGGTCGCACTGTTTAATGACACTGCAACATGTTCGATGCAGCATGTTTGATGGGGTTTGCTGCAAAGAATTCAACAGACAGTGCAGTATGGCAGCATGGGGAAAAATATACAAATAGTAGGTTGGATAAATTCTTTTCGGTATAAAGGTTCTCATCGATTTGGATTCTTTGGGTCATTCTAAGTAATTTTACCCAAAAAACTATGGGGTTAGGTTTTCTTCAAAATAATTAAAAACCGACTTAGACCACCCTTTACAAATTCAAAAAAAATATTTTTTCTTTAGCCAAATGTGTTCAATTTGGGGTCGATGAATAAATAAATAATATTTTTGTAATTTTGAGCGTTGCCAGAGGGCGCCTTATTGAAAAATTGTTATTCGAGATTTTTTTCCGTTCTTTTTTTTAATAAAATAAATGAAATATTGCTCGATTTTAGCAATATTTTTCAAAGCTCCCGAGCACTGTAACAAATTTCGTCGTATTTCCGCAATAATAATAGGTTTAGGATCAAAAAGTAGTATGAAAAAGTTAAGGAAAACCCTAAGTCCTGCGTTTACTTTAAATGGAGAGTTAATTCCAATTAAAACATCACACCCGTATTTCGGAATTCACCTGTGACAAAAAATTGTGTTGGATTGAACACATTCGAAAAGTAATTATAGCAAGATGTAGAACCAAACTTGGCAAAATGGAGTGCCTACTTGGTAGAAATACCAAGCTATCTTTGCAAAATACAAAGTTCTCTATATAAAAGTTTAATAATGCCAGCTTGGTGTTATGGCATTCAAATCTCGGGGACGTTCCTGCCAAGACAAATATTACAACAAATTTCAATTTTTATAAAATAAAACTTTGCGCAAAATTGCCGATGCCCCGTGAGTATATTCGAAATCAAAACCTTGCACAAGGACCTAGGCATTGCCCTATGTGGGTGATGTGTTGTAATAAAGCTTAGCGACCATTAACATTGTTCGCTTAAGCGAACCATCCAAATTCGCTGCCATGTGCCCTGGCCGTTCATAGACCAAGAAGACGTTTAAAAAGACTTCACCCAAATGACCTCAGAAGGCGTATCTTATCATAACGACTTCTGTGATTTATTGAAAATCATTGTACGAGGTGTGTTCAAAAAATAATCGTGACTTTTCAAATTTCGCGGGCAACTTATTTTCGATTATCGATTTTTTTCTAGTTGTGTTGGTACACTCTTCCCGAACATCTGTACCAAATTGTCAAGTGAATGGCATGTTTTTGATTTGGTTGTGACAGGCGTAAAGTGTTTTGCGGAACCCTGTTGAGCGCCTCATTACGGCATCCCTGCAGGCGTCCTTAACCGTTCCGAGGGTCTCCATATTTACTGACGTGCTTACCCTCCACGTGCTCAAAAGCAAATTCTTGAAATATTGATCTCTTAAGAAGGCTTCCAAATTCCGCCCCAGATGGTGCAAGTGAAGTGGCTCCGTAGTTTATTATAAAACCATTTTTCTTCAAAAATTTTATTTTTTATGGAAAACAAAAACCATGAGTGAGACTGATTTCCTTGAATCCCACCGATTCTAAGCCATTGGCATTAGTCTTCTTATGTCCTGTTACTCCCAGCGGAGCATAGGACCGTTATATTGTTATTTCTAAAACATGGGGCTTGCACCTCCAAGTCAGGTGGATTTGTTGCAGAAAGACGGGTACCACTTAGAGAATGAATATCGCTCGGGTTTACTCCCATGTTTATAATGAAATATGTGAGGGAGCACGGTTCTGACAGTAAGTTATAAGCTCAAAGTCTGTCCTGACAACTCTGCTCGCAGTGACAGGTCACTTTTAAATAGGCCGCCCCTTACCTGTAGAATAGATGCCTTTTGCAGCCGCTCATTCTGAGTACAGACGCTACGTTGTGGATCGCTCTTTGCTCCACTGCTCCTTAAAGACCTTACCGGCAAGGGTGGCCCTACCGGTAGGTATGCTACCGCCGGCTTTGTTCTTAGAGTCATTACAGCTACTAAGCCTCCTCACCACGTCAAGGTGACGATCCCCGAGAGGGATCATTGGTATTATAGCTAGCTTAAAAGGAAAGTAAATGCATAACTTTTTCTTATATTTGGGACGATTTAATAGATTCCATAAGGGTCTTTCCTAATAAATCCATAAGCTACCGCACAAGTAGTCTCCATTGTCTTGGTCAATGATATGAGCATATTTGGTGTTGATCTCGCTTAAGTCTGAACGTCTCCTGGTAATTTTCGGACGGCCTCTGCTTCTATTGCCTTACGTCTTTTATTGCAAGGACCTATAGGTGATGTTTCGTGGTTTGCTACCTTCTTCGAATTTCAGCGTTAACGTCTAACATGCCAGTTCTTTAATTGATATTCGGTTTGGCCAAGATATCTGCAGGATCTTACAAAGTCATTGGTTGACATAGCTGCATATTTGCTGCCGTACTTGTTCTGATACAAACTTTTCGATGCCGTAAAGAAGCACGAATCAGACACAAGATTTAAAAATCGAGATTTTGGTTCGGTTACTACATATAACAATTTGATGACCAGATCTTATTTAGTCGTGTAAAGGCATAAATAAATAACATCTATTGTTAATGACCTTCCCAAATATTGAAATTCATAGACTCTCGAATCTTTCAATTTGTTGGGCGTACAACTTTAAGGCATCTTCTGACGTCATATTGATTCGCATTTCCTTTGTCTTGATTAGCAGACCAACCTTTGCTGATTCGCGAGGTAGATCCTTTAACTTTTTTGCATGACACCTTGACGTACCTTCGAATATTTCTGTGCGTCATTATAGTAAAACAAAACTTGTTATACTTATTAACTCATTATGGTACCAACCTGGAACTATGGGATATAATTTAAGAGATCCCAAATAGAGCAATATACGCTAATTGGATATTAAGAAACTGACACCTTCCAAGCGATCAACGCTGGTGTCGCAAAAAATAACCTCAGTGTTATGACGTCATCTTTTGCTTGACATCTTGAAATTGTTGCGAAAGAAGGCATTTAATCAAATTTAAAAATTCCTGAAAATTATCAAGTAATAAAAACACACATTTTTTTTAATTAAATCAAAATTTATTGACTTTCAAGCAGTAATACATAGTTTATATATATAAAAAAAAGGCAAAACTTACCTAATTTTGTACACCCAAAAGACTCCAAAAATTTTCCAGACCAAACTTCAAGCAATGCTCAGTATTTTTTTGAAAAAGAAATAGTTTTGACATTTTAAAATTTTTATAATAAAAGTTTTTGTAAGATAACTCTACTATATAAAAAATGCCTTTATTTAAAGCTCATTAAAGTACAATTTGGGACTAAATAACCTTAAAGAAAGGCAGTGTAAATAATTTTTAATATAAGCAAATACACATAATTATATAAATATGTACATAAAAGCTTAAAGTCGCGCTCAAATTGAAATAAAACCAAAGTCGGAAACTATTTAATCAAAAATTGTTATATAAAAGGCAAAACAAAACAAAAAAAAATGAACTTGACCCTAAAAGTGGCCTAGTTAGATAGCTGCAATATAATTAACTAGTTTCATAGCTCATAATTAAAAAATATTGTAGTATTTTTTTTAATTTAGTGTACTTAAGATCTTTTCGAACTTTTCTGACTTACATAACTTGATTTGGCAGTTTGGGCTCAATAAGAATATAATAATTATAATAATATACATAGTGTTGGTTTGTAGTTTTTATTTTATTTAAAATAAATTTAAATGTTTCATAATTTTATGTAGTATAATATAAGTAATGTTATAGTATATGCTGGCAAATAATGGGCTTAACTCAATATTTTATATACTTCTTTGTTTTTTTAAAGATTGTTTTTTTTTAAAGCCTTTGGCGTGCGATACAACTTAATCCAATATCAAGATAAAAACATAGATATATAGCTAAACTTATAGTTTATGTCGTGGTAGATATTTTATAATTTAACATAATTTTATAAATTTTTAATTCAAAACTTGCATTAATAATTATTATAAGCATGTATTTTTTTTTTTAATATATATATTCAAATCAAATCAAAGCAACTTTTGGGCGCCTAAGCCGCTAGCTATCTTATATAGTATATAACCTTGCAGAATTAATAATTTTTTAAATTCTTTAAATTTTATAAAGCACTTATTTGATTAGTTCCTAAAAATTTTGCTGTTTGTCATGAGATTATCTAGTTTGGGAATATTTTTGATGCAGAAGTAATTTTCATCTAGAGATTTAGTTTAAGAATTTTTATGCAGTAGGAATTTTTATTTTATTTGAAATAAATTAACATCTGAAAGTTTTTAAATTAATTAAAGTTGCTTAATAATTTTAGAAAAAAATTTTTAATTTTAAAAAACACAACTTTAATGCTTGATTAGGTCAGATTTTTAATTTTTAAACTTTTGTATTTGAATTGAAGTAAAAATTTCTGTTTTTTCTAAAATTTAGTCCAGATTAACATCAGCAGGTTGCGAAAAATTAAAATATATTCTTAGATATTATAAATGTAATGCATCCTCTACTATAATTTAGACTTCAATATATTCTAAAACTTTTTGGATGTATATTATTTAAATACAGGGTGCGCCATTTGAATGTGGTCGATGGAAATATTGAATAACTTTGACAGATTTCAACCGATTGACGTCGTCGTACACATTTTGGAAAGGTTATTGCATTACAATTTTAACCATGAATCGATTCACGCCCAAAGAACGCGCGGAAATAACGTTATTCGAGTGAGTGAATCGGAGCCCGATTTTTGGGAGTGAATTTTAATGTCTGATGAGGCCCATTTCACGCTATCTGGCACTGCAAATAAACAAAACTGTCGCATTTGAGGGAAAGAAAATCCTCATACTATCCATCAAACTCCACTGCATGATCAGAAAGTGACTGTTTGGGCCGGTGTCTGCTTCAATATTTCCATCGACCACATTCAAATGGCTCACCCTGTATATTGTAATAGAGGTTCAAGTAGAAAACTATAAATCGAACTAAATCAGCAGGCGAGTAAGACTTATTCGAGAAACGTCGATTTCTTTAATTTGGGTTTTGAAATTCCTGGTATCTTCAAAAAACGAGCCATCATCCAGACCAAGTTCATCATATTTACATATATAAGTATATCTTAACTATGATACGGCACGGAAATTTCGAGAATATAACAAAAAAGTTTCTTTTATGATATAAATGTTTTTTTTTTTTTTCAAATATGTCTTTTGAACGAGAAAATATACGAAGTGGAGTTGGAAATCTACCGATAGATTTTTCAAAAGGTTTTAAATAAAAATTAAGAAAAACCGCCTAAAATTATTATATACTACAAAATTTAAATACAGCTTAAGCTTATATATTGGCAAACATCGATATACAAATTCTTTCGTTAGTTATTCCAGAAATTATTTGCTACAAACTTTTTCCGATATATTTCAAGATTCAAAAATACCAAATAGATTCCAAGTTTTAATTACGGCTTGAAATATAAGCGAAAAGCGTTTGCTTACAAAATTTGTTTTCTAAAAGAACATAAAATTAAATTTTCGTTTATAATAAACTTAATTTTTATAATCTCATGACAGACAATTTTTAAAAACTATTCAAATATTTGCGGGTTTTATAAAATATTTATAATTACGCATACGCTGTGTTAGTGCACATTTATATATAGAGAGAGAAAAATAAAGGATTCTCAGTTGCTGGCATCGAAACCTATTTTTAGTGAAACTTTTACAAATTTAAGTTACAGATTTAGTATATGCTACAAATACTAGGCATAAATTATACATGAAAAAGAGTCATTTATATATATTATATATAAACCTGCTATATACATATATGTTCATATAAAATTGACAATAGTTTTGATATCAACTCGTGTAAATAACGAACTGCGCTCAAGCGACGCACACAAACTCAGCTTTTTCTTTTATTATTTATTATTTTTAATTTATTTTATACTATTCAATTTTTACTGGACGTATTTATGATTACGCTCTAAAGCCAACAATAATATATACTCTATGTAGTACTTTATATAATATACGAGAATAGTTCTAAGCTCAGGCTAAAGCTGCGTATAATGCATCTAATTTTATGTAAATTTATTGCTTTTATTTTTAATTTTAATATAGAAAAATACTTTTAAATACTTAAAGCTGAGCTCGTGTTGCGCTCTCAGCAGCGCATATTCGTCTAATTTGATTTCAGTTTAGAATTACAATTTAAGATTAAGAGCTAGAGAGCGCTATGTGTAGTTAAAAATAAACTTTTTAAAAACATTCAAATAAATTCAATTTGCAATTCAATGCTGGAAGTAATTTTTTTTTTTTGCATAGTTTAATTATAACAAACGTAATATATTTATATTTTCAAATAAAATAAATAAAAGTCTTATAAGACAACTTCAAGTTGTTCCAAATATGCAAGCGCTCTCTTAAAATGTCTAAAAACTTAATATAAGGTATAAAATCTTTTGTATATCTGAATGTATAGCTTAAATTGCATGATTTATGTACTTATTAAAAGTTGAGCTTAAAATTATAGATAAAAACCATAGTTAGATGTCCTTAGTTAGATATAAGAGAGACAATGCGTTAAATGTCCTGTTTTTTGTTTTGTTTTAGTTACTAAGCGACTGTGTAATAGCTTATTAAGAGCCTATTTATCTTGAGCTTTTGTGTATCACAAAATGCACGTATCTAAATTAAAGAGAATTATAAATTAGTTATTAAATACTTTATAAAAAATCAAATATATATAATACTATGTATATACGCGCGTAGTTAATTGTAAAACATAAGCTTTAATTTTGACATAATTTTAGCTAGTATTATTTTTTATTTGCTAGCCTATTAGTTTTGTTTTACATTTAACTACGCAGTTTTAAACAATCTAAGAGATACATTTAGTGGGCATATAAAAGTATCTTATGATCTTAACAGAAAAATTGTTATGCCTAGACTGATAAAAAAATAATTCGCAGTAATAGAAAAAGAGAGAGCGGCCAAAGCTGTATGATTTTCGAGAATTTTTGGAACTTACCCGGTTTAACGCCTATATTTACTATTGGCGCTGGCGCCTGTGGCTACAGAACCATTCGAAACAGATTTGGGCACGGGTCCTGAGGCGGAGGCGTTGCCATTTGGTGGTGGGGCAGCAGCATTATAAGGTGCATAGCCAGGTGCAGGTGGCTGGGCGTTATCTGTAAATATTAAAGTATATTCAGTGAAATTCTTCTGGACTATCCAATCTGCCTGAGTTACATATCAGTCTTTTAAAATAGTCTAAGATACATTTAAATCCTTTACTCAAGCGCCTCAAGAACACATATTTAAAGTCCTATTTTGTCAGACAAAGCACAATTTTAAGCGTAATATAAACTATTTATTCTATTAGTAAATAAATTAATAAGTTGTCTTTAACTTGTTAGGAAATCATATTAAAGTATCTGAAAATTGGAATCGCTCTTCGAACTTCTTCATTATAAAATGGTACGCTTAAATTGTTGGGCATATAGTTACTTGTTCTCAGTCGGTCTTGAAAGTTAAATTCTTCAATTATTCATACTTCACTCTCTTGAAATTAAAGCCATCTTCAAACGTTAAGTTGCACTTAAATAATTATTTTGGTCTAAACTGAACTGATCTGATAAAAGCTGTCGAATCTGCGAGCGGTACAGACTGACGTCAAATTCTGGAATATTTAAACGCTTTTAATAAGACAGCACAATGGGTCTCTTCAAGATTTCTTAATTCAATCACAAATTCAATGCCTAATCTTCCAGTGCTAGGCGCTTAGTTTCCCCCACCGTAGCTTGTACTTACGGTAACCATTTGCGGGCGGAGCAGTCGAATAGGGATTCATACGATTTGCATTCATATTATTGTGTTTGGTAGGTCCACCACCATAATTCTGTTGATAGCCGCTGCCGAAATTGGGTGGCTGCGGTGGTGGTACCTGTGCTGGCGGCATAGGTCCATTAGGCTGTGCACCGGGCACTGGCGGTGCCACAGCAGGCGGCATATTCCAATTGCCCATTGGTGGTGGCGGTGGTCCATTGCGATGATGATCCATGGGTGGCATACCTGGTGTAGGCGGTTGTACAGGCGGTGGGCAACCCCATTGATTGCCATGCCAATGCGGACCACCAGGCGGTGGTGGTGGCCCATTCCAGCCATTTTGTGCCGGCGGACAGGCATTCCAAGCGTTCATTTGTGGCGGCGGTGGCTGTTGATAATAAGGCTGCATGGGTGGCGGTGGACCCCAGTAATTGTAGTTAGGTGGTGGTGCATTCATGGGTGGCGGCGGTTGGTGTTGATAGGGCGGCATTGCTTGCGGTGGAGGCACGGCAGGACGGTAACCGGGCATGGGCTTATGACCATTTGGAGGCATTTGTTGTTTAATGCCATTAGCTACCGGACCTTGTTGGGATTTGTCTTTCTTCTCGACATTGTAAATTGATTTTTTAACATCCACGAGCACATACTTGATGGAATGGGTCTTTTGTACTGCATGTAAAGAAAAAGGATAAGCATTATTATTGGATAAAATAATGATAGTTAAAATTAAGTTTACAATCGGGTAAGGTTACTTTCTTCATGGATTTTGATGATTAAGAATAGGTCTTAACTTTAGATTTATTCGGTATTCTGCTCAAATGTTGTCATTGTGCAAAAAGCGAGTTAGGACTTACTTACAGGAATGCGTTCCAGACAGTTTAGTATTTAAATAGGATGAGTCTATGGATTTATTTTGATGCTCATGCACAATCGGTGTCACAATCGAGGCATTTTATAAACCCCAATTAAGGCTTATACTGTTTTGACACTTTAGCACTTAGATCACTTGGTCAATTGACTCGCTTTGAGCAAAAGCCTAAAGCAGCTTGTTGACAAACAAATATCTTGTGACCTACTTAAATACAGGTTTAAGGCTAACCGTGCTGATGCTTTTATTTACTGAACTTACATATAGCTTTGTCCACAGCATCATAATCATCGAATTCAACGAAAGCAAAACCACGTCTCTTGCCGGTGGTTTTATCTGTCAGCAGTTTCACAGAGACCACTTGTCCAAATTGTGCGAAATATTCACGTAAACAGTCCTCATCATGATTGTCTTTTAGCCCACCAACAAATAACTTTTTTACCGAAATATTTGTTTCGCGTGATTCACGTTCGGGACGGGGTAATGCGCGTTTGGCCTCCACAGTTCTGCGAATGGTTTAAGCTCATATAAGTACTATGTAAATATGCTTACTGTGGCATAAACAAAAGTATACTGTACTTGGCTTTACTTACTTGCCGTCAATAACATGCGGGCGATTCTCTTGTGCCTTGTCAACCATGGCGGACTTTGTATAGGTAATAAAGCCAAAACCACGCGAACGCTTCGTGGCCGCATCACGCATTACCACAACATCAACGACTTTGCCCCACTGTCCATAGAATACCTTAAGACCCTCCTCTGTGGTGTAGGGTGCCAGACCACCTATAAACAGCTTACGCAAGTGCTCCAATTCACATATATCCTGCTGGGTGGATGACGTAGTTTGTGAAAAAAAAAAAATTTATAAAAGTGTGAGACAGCAGCATAAAGTAAGACATATTTGTCTGTAACTTACATCTTCATCTGGTATTTCATATATTACATCTTCTGGCTCCTCAGAGTCTTCTGTCTTTATGCGTACAGCTTTTGACATTATTTTTAAGCACTGCAATAATTAAACTAAAGAAATTTTCACAGAAAACTTCAGGTCGTTCAGGTTGCTAGACAAAAATTATTCAGTGCTAGAAGAAGAGCAGTTGAACAATATGGCAAGGCCACGTTGATTTCAGTCGGCAATTTATATTATAGCAGTCAGCTTTTGTGTGCGTGCTGCTGCTATCGATTTTGCTTTAGCTATCGATAGTACAATGTTTATTTTTGTTTAGTTTATAACAAATTTGTGCAAAACAATTACATAAATTAAATTTTGTGCGACTTAAAAATTGTGGTCATGCATAGTGCAAAAGTCTAAGGTAATGAATAGTTTAGGCCCAGGCAATTTAAATTTGTTTGGCAGTGCTAACATACGCCTTTAGTCCCTCCCACATCCCAAAGCAACAAATGACTCAATGTTTGTTTATTTTTATTTGTTTTTGTTATATTTGCTGTTGCGCAAAACTAAAACTTAATTTAGCAACTTAAAGGTTTAATCGTTTAAAGCTCCATTAAAATTGTTAACGCATAATTGCTAACATGTATTAATCAACGTTGGTGGTGGCACTGTGCTGTTGTTATTGCTGTTGCCAGTACTTCCGCTGCTGGCGTTTAAAACAAGACGACGCTGCCGCTGCTGGTGCTGCTGTTGTTGTTGTTGTTGCTGGCGCTGCTCGTGGTCATCAATGTCAATGTAATTACCAGCCGTATTATTTATGAGCGCCACACGATGCGTATTATCCTTTGCCAGCGCAGTCGTGAGTGGCGGCGGAGGTCCATAATAGCTGGGTAGGATTCCTGGTGCAGTTGGCGTGTTTGCCGCTGCTGTCGCGTAACTTGATTGACCCATGATAGTGCTCATAAAACCATTGGCCACGACAAAGTTCCTGCAAAATGAAGAATATGATAGTAGTACATTAATGATAACACAAAGAAAAAATGTGGCAACGAAGTTTGTGTACTCTTTGTGGTGAGACTTATTTGGACACTGAAAACAATCCCTAGAGAATTTGGGACTAAATAGGAAAGAAGCTTCAATATGTTTTCTCTACAAAAAAAAAAAAATAAGACCACGGTCATAGACACATAAGTGCTCGAATTAAGTTGACGTGTGGTTAGTTCCTTAATCTCCTTGAGGAGCGTAGGGGCAGTTTGAAGTATCAGGAGTCAAAAATTTAAAAATGATTAAAATAAATGTCTTGAAATTCGGATGCGTCACTAATGTATGTGCAATTTAGCCTTTTCCAATATTTTACACTCCCATAAACAAAAATCTACCCGCTCTACGGTCTCTTCTTTTATTTGTTACAAACTTCTTCCCAAAATCATACTACTTTCACCTAATTAAGAGTATAGCAATATTACGGAATTGTCTAGTTTTTGTCGGGTTGAAGACCCACACTCTGTCTTATTGGGTTTGTGTGCGCATAAATGTCGTAAAATTAATTTCGTGTTAATTTTATTGGAGTACATCAATTAAACTTGTGACATTTCTTTAAATTACTTCCGCTTCAAAATGTTTTCCCTGAGGGTGGTTCTATTTATATTGAGTTTACTCACCTGTAGTGTTGGTCAATTTGTGCTTTCTCTATGCGTTTATCCTTTGCACGACGATTTTGAAACCATATTTTGATTTGCGTTTCGGTCAGACGCAGTGTCTCAGCCAGTTCAAAGCGTCGACTACGCGAGATATATTCGTTTCGATGGAACTCCACCTCAAGGCGCAAAGTTTGCTCTGTGCTGAAGGTAGTACGTTGACGTCGCTGACGACCCTCCTTACGACGACGTCGAGCCACTGTGGGGAAATTAGAAAATAAAAGATGTTTGATTATAATAATTATTAGCGTTGGTGATCGAACAAGTTTTACTCTCATATGATAAGAATTGAGTAGAAGATTAAGGCTCCCTTATGGAGCAGTCGTTTGGCTTCAATTTTTCAAGTCAATTTCTAATGTAAAAGGATTTAGGAAAGAACGGTTAAGAACTATTTCTACAGCTGCATTAAAAATTCTATTGCTTGTGTCCAAAGGCAACAATGTTCACGGAAGGTTTTCAGGTCAGAACCCCCCAAAGTTGGATAATGGGTTGAAAGTATTTTGCGAGTTCGGATATATGCATATACACTTCAAACTGAAGAACCCTTAAGTCCAACCCCTAGATCCGCACCTGGGCTGCACTCTTTGATGAGCTTTGATATACTTCGAAGTGAAGAATCCCCCAAGTCATATTCCTAGATCCGAACCTGGGAGGCACTCTTATAAATGAAAGTAGCAAAAATGTCAAAAAGCAATTTAAAGGTTGCATTGGGAGAGGTATTTCTGTCTACCTATAGATAAGGATAGGATTTTATACGAAACTTCAGCACTGTTCAGAGCAGCGACCAGAATGGGTGACGCTAGAAGAGTAGATGAGTTTTGGCCGAGACCATCCAGAGAATGTGTAATTGTCATGCCTACTAAAAAAAAAAAGAAAGTTCCAAAAGTAGTCCTGAGGGAGAGAGAATTGAAGTTGAAGGGATTTACCAAACGCTGGCCGTGTTTTTTAAGAAGTACAGAGCAGTCAGAAAGCAGGTGTAGGATGCTTTTAATCTCCTCATTTACGTGACAGGCTGTTTACAGTATAATTCAGTATCCTATTGTTGTTTTCGTGGGACCGCAGAAGTTTGGATGATTGCTTTGAATTGTAACTATAGGAAAAACCTTCTATAATACGGTACACAATAATTATGTATACAAAGGCGTCAGAGCAGTATGAGTATGGACAGCTGAAGATCTCGCTCTTGGCCGACGTTCAATAAGGAATTATCCAAAGCAAAAACACAGCTAAAAATTAATTGGAATAGCCAGTGGCGGATCCGCGGTGGGGTTGTCGGGTGCGGGTGAAGTTGAAAATTATTTTATTTTACAGGGTGAGCCATCTATTATGTTGGTTGTTAAACACTCGTAATTCGGATCATACTCGTTCAAAGTGATTGCCCTTCGACCAAATCCAAGAATTACAAACAATAAGTCGAGGCTTATTGATAAAATGTAGTTGAAGGAACTACAATAATGTATCCCTCTAGGTCTACAAAAAAAAACAACTACCGGAGACGGGAATTGTCAGAAGAAAAAATGCATTGCAAAAAAATGGGAATATAGCTATCAGTAAGTCGGGACTTCTCGGTAAATGCTGAGTGAGCTACAATAAACTGCAGGAGATTTCAAGAGGCAGAAGAGGAAGAAACAGAAAAATCCCTTTATGGATGCATGGCCCTATGCAGTAGAAGACTAAACTCACTGGGATTCCAGCATATTGAGAACGTTCCTAAAATCGCAGGAATCAGAATAAATAAGATTAATTCGTTAATAAAAGTGATAGGATGGTTCAGAGAGGCTCCAGGGTGTTAAGGATTAGCTCAAGTGGCAACACAATGGACCTTTTGCAGACCTAGGTGTGTCGGCAGACAACCATTTCTACCTACCTACCTAACTACAATAAACTCGTATGAATCCGGTGAGTTATTTTTCTGCCGTGAAAAACGATTCTGAAGCATCCTATTGGAGTTATCGTGGTAATGAAAGACATATCGTAACTTCTTAGAACAAAGATCTATACGCTAACTAGATACCGCCTCAGAAAGGTCAGCGATACTCTAGAGACAACAAGTGGAGCCACTCGCAATAGTTCCCAGGAGTCACAGCTCAGCTTTCCTCAAATAGTATTTTCACTCTAGAAATCAAGTGTGTAAATCCTTCCGAAAATGGGATAATCTATATAGCTTTATTAGCTTTTCCCAGCTCATGTTATGTGCTCGATTGAGCAATTAATGTGGACAGGTTATAAAAACCACATTCTATCATTTCTCTCTTCCCCCTCTCCACCCTGCACAATAGAGATGTTAGAGCGAAATTAATCTTACATTAACAAGCTATTAGTCTCACCCTCTCCCTTGTATGATAAGGAAAAAACCATCAAACGGGAATGCCTCTAAACGCGTTCGCGTGTTCACAAGTTAAACAAATAGATACATAATTAAGCATCTAAAAAATCTACTTCCACCACTCTCTCCCCCTCACATTCTTGGTTTGCGTTTCTAGCGCACATTAAAATGCATTTTACACGTGTTCTCTGGCGGCGGCGGTTCCACGTCCCTCTGTACCGCGTTTTGGCAATCTGTACTGATCCGGGAAACTTTTAACAATGCCAACAGCTGCTTACGTTTTTTTTTCTTTTGTTGTTCGTGTGCTACAGTTTATCATTGTTTGTTTGCATTTGCCGAGCATTCTGCTACATACACCCCCTCTACTCCTATTTTGCGGCGCTCATCCAAGCGCACATTATGCTCCAAGCTGGCCATGCAATAACAACCACAATATAAAGAGCAACAACTACTCGGAGCTAGACACAGATTGTCTGCCTACTGCTTAACGTCTAATTGGTGTGCACCAATCCTGGCCAGGCAAAGCTCATAAGTTTTTTTTTGCAGGTCTAGAGGGTTGGGATAAGCTCTATTTCTGCATACTTTTTTGCCAGTTGTGCACATTTGAACCCTTAGCAAAGTGACTCAAAGTATCTTGAGCTCGGTTTCTTTCTTCTTTTTTTCAAAATCACGTGCGTAATTCGATAGCTTTGAATATCATACTCCCAAGTGTTCCAAGTCAGCACAAGTGTTCGGCGACTTTTTGTTGTAGCTGTTTTTGCATTGACTTGGATTGGTGTTTTTTAGGTTTCCTGTCAAGCTCAATTACAAAGTTGAAGCTTTGCTAATGGTTTTTTTTAGAAGATCCTTTTTTTTTTTTGGTGTAATTGTTAAAAAAGGAAAAGGCAGTGAGGCGGCGATAAGCTTTTTTTTAAATAGTTTTTTTTTTGGATCTGTAAATAGAACTCGTTATTTTAATAGATTCGTTTTGAATTTTGAGCCAGTGTAATGTGCCTTCAAAATTTTATGGGTATTTGGTATTGTGACGTATAATAGCTTTTTAGTCGAGTTTACACCGAGCTTTCCGGGGATAAACTTACTTATAAAATAGCAAGAAACAGTGCCGCTTACCACCTGCTCGGCTGGCCTTAGAACCTTACAATGATGGTAACCTGGGTATTCGTCGTGAAGCTGAAGTTCTCTAAAAGAGCCTGCAAGTTTTACAAAGTTTTGGGGATGGTCTACAATCTCCACCAGCACCCTACTTTCCTAACGAGGGCCCTGCTTCTAGGGTTTCAGCCATTATATGAAATTGAAAAATCTGCTCTGATCGAACTAACTTAGTAAGCGTTCCAGAAAGAGTACATGCATTCATATTGGGACGCTAAACCACAGACAGGTATAAATAGGCTTAAGAATAATCTTGAATATATCTACACAGTCTTTGGGTTGCTTATAGAAGGACTTGGTGATTAGACCTGAGTACACTTCACTTCACTACGTATTACTATAATTTACGCATTCTACCATAAAATAATTCCAGTCCTCTTAAGGGTAAAACTACGAGAATTGTTTAACGCTTAAATTCAACAGTCAAAGACAGAAGAGCTAGACCAAATCCTAGATACGCACCTGGTAGAGAGAGTTGTTTTATAATTGAACTAAAGAGGCGAGACGAGCAACAACTTTAGCTTCAACTTCGATTTGAGTTCGTGGAGTCTCAACCGTAACTCTAACGGGTATATTAAGTAAAGCGGCTGATATAGGCAAGAAATCGAATTAGGTATGGGTTCTGAAGATGGGACATGGGAAGAAGAAAATAAATTAAGGAATATAGATGGGATTGGTATACATATATGAAATTGTTGGGATGGAGGGTATATGAAAAGGATATGAATGGGATATGAATGGGATATAGATGGGATATGGATGGGATATGGATATGGGATATGGAAGGGATATGGATGGGATATGGATGGGATATGGATAAGATATGGTTGGGATATGGATGGGATATGGATGGGATATGGATGGGATATGGATGGGATATGGATGGGATATGGATGGGATATGGATGGGATATGAATGGGATATGGATGGGATATGGATGGGATATGGATGGGATATGGATGGGATATGGATGGGATATGGATGGGATATGGATGGGATATGGATGGGATATGGAAGGGATATGGATGGGATATGGATGGGATATGGATGGGATATGGATGGGATATGGATGCGATATGGATGGTATATGCATGGGATATGGATGGGGTTTGGATGGGATATGGATGGGATATGGATAGGATATGGAAGGGATATTAATAGGATACAGATGGGATATGGATAGTTTATGGATGGGATATAGATGGGATATTGATAGGATATAGATGGGATCTTGATGGGATATTAATAGGATATAGATGGGATATGGATAGTTTAAGGATGGGATGTAGATGGGATATGGATGGGATCAGAATAGACATGGGATGGGATATGTATGGTGTAAGGATGGGATATGTATGGGATGTGGATGGTATAAGAAAAGGATACGGATAGAATATGTATATATATATATATATATATATATATATATATATATATATTTCTTTACCTCCTATTTGGAGCATCCTATTTCACGTGATTGGAGGTCTAGATAGGGATTCTATTACCAAACTAAGTTAGGAGGGCTGGCAAACTACCTACCAGAAATATTTCTTGCTACCGAATCGTTTTGAGATAGTCTAAGATAATTTATATTGCTAAAGGGTCTCCACTATTCGTTGACTAAACTGTAGCATCATAGTAGTTCGTTTGGGTTTTGGTTTTTTTAGGTGTTCCAGGCCAGACCAAGTTAATGTTTTAGATGTATTTTCTTATTTCATTTAATTTCCTATTGATCCAATAAAAATTGGCATTAGTTTTCATTGATTTATTGCACATTTTATTATATTCAACCAAAAATCAAAACCCCCGTAACAAAATCCTGAATCTTTTAGTGATAACATCTCTTAACAATTCAAATAGGGTGTTCAGAGTCCCCATTGTATTTATCAAGACTTTCCTTCGAAAATATCTAAATGGAACAGCTTGTTGCAAATGTTACACATAGCTATTAAAAAGCTACCTGGGAGGAGCAGTATTTACCACGCGACTTCTTACTCTGGCCTTGTAGCAGCACTTTCTCTGTCCATATCTCAACTATGATTGCAATCAATCCGAGAAAAACCTCAAACCACTTAAAGACCACAAAACACCTTAAAGCGAAAATGCCGCAAGTAAACGTAAAATTTTTACACTTGAATGAATTTTAATTTTTTGCCAAGTATTTTTTTTTTCTTATTTGTTTTCCTTGGCGCCCCTGCTTATTATGTGTTATTGTATTTCTCTGCTGCTTCTGCTTCTGCTTCTCCTTCTGCTCCACCTTCACCTTCATACTGCTTTTGTTTTTTTTCTTCGCTGATTTTACATAATCCGTCCATGTGCAATGATATTCTATAGCTTGGAGTATATTTTTTTTTGTATTTGTTTTTTTTTTTCTTTCACTTTTTTTTACGTTTTTTCAAGTTCCTGCGGAACTAATTTTTTCTGTACTAGATTTGCAGTGCAGCTGTTTGCGCAGGCGTGAGAAACTTGCAACACTTCCTCTAAATTGAAATTATTATTTTTACTTTTTTTTAGAGACTCCGGTTCAATGCTTGCTCCTTTGTGCTTCAGCTGTCCGCGCTGCCTGCTGCTTAAACGCGGTGGAGCACGTCTGGCCGCGCTGCAGCCCAGGCGAGAGCTTGCATCGGAACAACAGGACTCCAATATTGAGGTAAGTTTAAAGATATTTTCTAATATAAAAAATATTTGAAAATACCAAAAATAAGTTCAAAAACTGCAAGCCAAAATATATTTTTGATGCTGCGTACTGGCTCTAAAACACAAAACTTAATGAGCTCCCTTGAAATTAACTATAACTCCTTCTTTTCTACAGTTGCCGCCAGAACCCACAACCTGCTGCATGTCCGGCTGTGCCAACTGCGTCTGGCTGGACTACGCACAAACGCTGTCCAAGATCTTGCACGACAATGACGAACGTGCTCGTGAGCTGGTACTGAGCAAGATAACTGATCCAAATTTAAAAATGTTCTTAAGCTTGGAATTGCGCAATTTGAAAATGATGGCCAAGAGTGCTGTTGAGGAGCCGGAGTCAACAAATAAGTACAGCAATCCAATAGAATAAGTTCGTTTATTTGTAGATAGATGCAAAAATAGTTCAATTTATACTATGCGTAGTACAACTTAATAATGTTAAGCCAAATAAAAACCTCGTAACAAATATTTAAGTAATAAAATAAGCAAATGAGTTATCTGAAATCTGTGTTTTTATCTTTTCTAGAGGATGCCGAAACTGAACTTCACAGCTAACGCGAAACAAAAATATTTTATGAGTGGATTTTTTTTTTGGGAACTTAATGATTCGAACTAATTTGGGTCTTGCAAAATATTAGTTTGGCTTTCTGGAACTTCCGAAATTAGAAATCCTGACAGCATTTTTTTAGAGCCAAATGCTACACTAAAACAATTCACTATTTATTTGGCTCTATCAAACGATTTTCTCAACTTCGCAACACAGTTAATCATTAGATGGTGCAAATAATAGTTTTTATTTTTTTGTCCCAACAAGACCACACTCCAAGACTTGTAAATAAAGGTATAGCTTAATATGTTGTTTTTAGTGGGAGTCTTGATCCTAAAGGGATTAAAAATTTAGTAATTTTCTAGTTGGTTAAGAAACAAAATTCAAATTTTTAAAAAGTCGATTCGATTTGTAGGTAAAAAAAAGTTTTGTAGTTTTCAATTTCTAAATTTAACACATTTTAAAGCTTAATTAAAAAAAAAATATGATTATCAGTTTTTAATTATCTGTGACTAAAAATTTAAAACGTTCAGTTTACTTTATTTACCATATTCAAATGGGACTAAGCTACTGATTTAAACTACAAAAAAATGAACATTCCCGCGTAACAAAAGTGTTTTTTTGGGTTAATTGTTGGGTTGAGAAACACGAAAATGCCAACCTCTTTTTTTTAAGCACAGTTCTTTGCGATCATGTTCGAAAAACATGTTTTTGGGAGTTTTTTGGTTATACGTCAGTATGCTCGTGATCAAAATATAGAAATATGAAAAATTATTGAGTCTTAATGTTTCTTTAAATGTATCTCTTTTTTTTAGCGTCACAATTTTGTTAGATTGAAAAAAAAAGAAGCATTGAATGGATGAATTTTGTGGCTTTAACAAATTTTTCTCGAAATTCCAAAAATTTATCATACGGATAAAACAGACGTAGATTTTTATTTAGTTGCAATAAGAATATTTCTTAAGACATGCTCATCTCCGATCAATATTAGAATCTATGTACTGTATTTTTCATGATTTTGAAAAGTTTGTTCGAAACCACTTTCATAGATTTCATAAGAACTATCAGCCAAAAAAAGTCGTCTGACGAGAAATTTTATTTGTATTTTTTAAGACTTCGTTATTAAGTTTTTTAATTTTTACATTGCTGTATTCTAAATGAATTAGAAAAGTTGAATAGAAATCGGTTCAGAAAGTCTTATAGATGGAATGGTTCAAACTTATGTGCTGCTGTACAACCAATTGTGTATTTATGTGGTCATTTTTTAAAAGGTTTTGAGAAACACAGTCAAGAATAATAGGCACATTTAAAAAAGATATTTGATTCAAATTTTGGATAAAAATATTTTTATTAACTTTAATGTTCTAGAAATTTAGCTAGGGAATTCCCCATTCTAATATATTTTGATAGCCGCTTAAGTATTTACTTCATGTCAAGTTTTACACGGTCTTTTTTGGAACATATACCGTGTAAGAATAGAATAATAAAATTTTATATCTATGCTTTTTGGGATACCCACATTACTAAATGTTTGAATTTTTGTCGAAATCGTAAAAACAGTTTAAATTTCTGTCAAAAAATTTTGTTTTGGGACCAGCGTGTAAATATGGATCAAATATTTTGTGCAACAGTGTTAAAAAAACACATTTTTTAAATGTTTTTTTAACAAATTTTACAATCACTATTTTTCCCAAAGGTCTTAAAATGTAAAATAAGGTCCGTAAGATTATTAAAAAGCGAGGTTTGTATCGTCTTTCAAGATGAGGACTAGAAAATTGTCAAAAATTCATTTGGTGAGAGATAGGAGACAAAATAATACAAAAATTACGAGAATCAAGTCAAACCTGGAATGCCGAATAGTGCCTTATGGTACTTATTCTATTTTTGTAAATAATTAACAATGTCGAAGCTTATATGTTATTCCAATTTTTTGGGATTCCTAAGAAGATTTTCAATACTATTAAAAGCTTTTAAAGAACTTGTTTAGGAGCCGAAAAATACCGTAGAAAAAATTATTCAGCAATGTTAAAAAAATATTTTTAAAATAATGCCCATG
Source organism: Chymomyza amoena (assembly GCA_037043745.1). Classification (NCBI taxonomy): domain Eukaryota; kingdom Metazoa; phylum Arthropoda; class Insecta; order Diptera; family Drosophilidae; genus Chymomyza; species Chymomyza amoena. The sequence goes on along the minus strand of JBAMAX010002737.1, from coordinate 133,922 downwards.
CAATACAAATCAGCGGAAAGGCTTTCGCAAGCCTTTTAAAATAAATACTTGAAGTCATGATTCAATTCTGGTTCGAGTTGGTATATCCGAGTTTAGTAAAGATTCTTGTTATTTTTTTTAGATAATGGGTACTCTTTTCTGCTTTTAAGGTTGTTGTTAAATCCAAACTTATAATCAATTAAAACATTATGGATAAGAATAAAAAAAATAGTTCGAAAAACTTTATAAAATTGAAATAAATAAAGTTTTTTTATATGGTAAAGTGTATATTTAATTTAGTTTTAAATTGTTTTGGTATACTGCCAAAACTTTGAAAAACAATACACAAGAACGGAATTTTTATCAAAACAGAATTAAAAAAATTTATTTTGATTTGATAATTGATTGATGATTGATAAAATAATAATAACAATTAATGCTGTTATCATGGTGTTCAAAAATATCTTTTATCTTAAGAGCAATGCCGAAGAGCAATCCAAAAAGTTCTTACTCTAGAATTACAACCTTACTGTTTACTTGGCACAAAGATTTTAAGATTGCGCTGGGACTTTATTAAAGAATATGATGGATGGATTTTTTTGAGAAATTTCGAAAATACATAGACTCTAGGAAATGTATGAAACCTGAAGCTAATTGGCCACAAATACTTTTAAATAGGTTTGAGCTCTATCATTGAAGTTTAAAAATTAAAACTAAATTATTTTTGGAAAGATGCCAAAGTAAACTTTAGATAAACACCAAAGTATAAGAGGCCTTATGCTTCAATTGGAGAAGATAACCACAGTAGTATAATATTAATTAATCAATTATATTTCTTTTGAATAATTGATTTGAATTCAACTAAAATAAAAATATCTTAAGCCTACGCGCGGTTTCAAATTTGATGTAAGGTGCACCAACCAAATACTCACAAAATGCTGAGAATCCCGCACTGAAATGCGCATCTCCTGGAAAGCCCGGAAAGGGCAAGCCCGTGGCAGCCGCACTCCCAGCCGTTGGTGTAATTTGCTTTCTAGCATCCACAAAAGTTTGCTTATTACAATCCTGTGCCGGTGCGTATAAATCGTAACCCGTAAAGCCAACCAACGAGATGCGTTCATCACTGATTGAAATATCCGGTGAGGAGACGCTGCCGCCATCACTTTGATAGGGCGTAACACACGTGGGTGGCGGCTGGTGATGGGTGCCCACCACATCAATGTCAACATTTTCACTGTTGCGCGTTTCGAGATGCCCGTAAAGACGTTCGAAAAACTGACGCGGCGATGAGGGACGCTGCGGCGCCGTTACGGTCGTAGGTGCCGGAGTTTTGATGACGCCCATGTGAGCTGAGCTGAGGCACTGTGTTGGTTGTTGTTGTGACTGTTGTTGCAAAGGCAGCATTTTAGACACTAAATGTTAAGTAACCGAGTGACACGTTATTTATGAAAGGTGCTCGAGACCCAAACAGGACGACTAATCACTTGTATAATCACCGAGCTACTGAAATTGGCGTTACTTCCGACGTTGGCCAAAACTATTCCGACAGTTTCCTGTGGCGGTCAAGCGACGCTGGCAGCGCTCACGACGCTTATCCCGCTGCGGCAGCATTAACCTGCAATAAGAAAAAAAACAGCTACAATATGCCACAAATTATGCGGCACATTAAAATTAACAGCAAGGCGCTTAAAAAATGGTTTATAAAAAAAAAAATTACCACACCTGCAGGCAGCGACGAGGGCTGCTTTGATTGGCCGAAGACGGTGTGGCAACCCTTAAGCGGCTCCTGGTTGTTTATTACTGTTTGGATTTAGGGGTTGCAGGGCAAGGAAGGCATTTAAGCGCCGCCCATTTGCCGGTCAACAGCTGTGAAGCGAACAGGGCTGCCAGCTTGTTGGTTGGCTGCATTAACTTGCCAATGCTGTTCGGACAAAAGATTTCAAGAAAATTTATCCGGTTGGGACTAACGTAAGTAGTTTCTAAAAACTTGGAATTATATATTAATATTTATTCCTAAAAAAATTTTGACAGCCCTTGGGATTTAAGTATAGTCGCTATTCTTTTAAGAAACAATTAATTTGAGCCCATTCGGGTGCACACGGAACATGTCTACAGTCCGTTAACATTTACCCGCTTAATTTAAAAATTAACAGAGCCTTAACAGCAGAACCTTCGGCTGCACCAGAGAGAACTAAATACAAGAGGCGAAATAACGCAAAAAGTTTTTTTTCCCGTTTTTTTTCTCGTGCGCCGAATAAAGTTGCTTGGTGCAAAAGCATATGCACGCACATGCAAACATTGTTGTAAAAGAACTTTATCTGGCGCACGAAAATTTTAACATTTTTGCTAAAGAGAGAATTTTCGCCTCTTGGTTTTAGTTCTCTCTGGCTGCACTTAGGAACTATAAAGTTTTGAGCCAATTTTACGTTTATTGTCAGGGTTATATTGCTTTACAACCATGCCACTGAACTAGGAGCTAATGAAGGAATATTTCGCGTGCCACAAGTTCTTTAAAAGAACACCAAGGTTTCATAAAATTTACCTACAATTTGCTCAGAAGGACAAAAAAAATGTATAACATAATATGGCTACAGTTCGCTAACATTTACTCTCTGAATTTTAAAATTAACAGCGCCTTAACAGAGCGCTAAACATTTAATTATTTAGCTGAATTCCACTTAGAACAATTAATTTGAATACCGTCGGCAGCACCAGGACCTATAAAGTTTTGAGCCATTTTGCGTTTATTGTCAGGATTGTTTTGCTTCATTACGATGCCAGTCAACTAGAAGCTAATTAAGGAATATATACCGAGCCATAAGTTCTTAAAAGAACACTTAGCTTTCTCCAAATTTACATCCAATTTGTTCAGAAGGACAAAAGAAAATGATCTCAACATAAGGACTATAATAACAAGGATAACCAAATTTTTAATTTTTATTCCTTATTTAAGCAGCCAGATCAAGCTGATATGGTTTTCTTCCGCCGCTGCCTCTTCTTATGATTTTTTTTAGGATTTGCTGAGGTTGGAATGCTATTCCATCATTGTATGTAAGAAAATGTTACTTGTTGATACAGCATTTATCCCCGTCCTTAAAGATGACTTTTCAAAAAAATTAATAATAATTTCGCAGTAGTGATTGAAAAATAATTAAAAGGTATTCCAAACGCCATCAAAGCAACATGTCTACAGTGTGTCAACACTTACCCGCTTCATTTTAAAATTAACAGCGCCTTAACAGCGCTTGCAACATACCGCTGTGTATCGCAACAGCCAGCTTACTCTAGCTACCACTTGCAATCACAAACAACTCAGCTTTTGTCACACAACAAGTGAGCAGAGCGACTGTTAGCAGCATCTAAGCGCCATAGCGCCATTCTGCAAGTGCAAGCAGCCCGGCACAACGACAGCTGAGAGCACAAAAAATGGCAAGCACAAATTTCGACCAAATAAACGTTCGATGTTGTCCAGGTAAGACGCGTCACCTGATTGTGCGGATGTTGCAGGCGCTGTATGAAAAAGATTTCAAAATTTAATTTGACGCTTTCGTTATGAGCGCGTGCGTGCGTGTGTGTGTGCCCCCCGAATAAGTTGTGAAAGTAAAAAAAAATTAGAATATATATTTGATTAGCTTGAGAAGCCGAACCAAGCCAGAAGCAGCAGCAGCAGCAGCACCAACGTGTGCTCTGCTCTAACCAACAGTGTGTTAGTGCGCGCGTATCTGTGTGTAAGCGCGTGTAACAGTGTTGGGTTAAAATTTCCAAGAATAACAGCAAAAACAACAACAACAAGTGAAAACGGGAAAGATGTCAAACAATCGACGTAGAGTGCGTACCATAGACTATGCCGCCCTGCAAGGCAGACCGCCGCCACTGCCGGCGTCGTCGCCGCCGTCAGCAGAAGAACTCACAGCAGCCGTTGCCGTAGGCAGTGAAGCCAAAGTTACGCCGCCGCCGCCTCCAACGCTCTTACGACGCGAGCTTAGCATGGACGACGATGTTGCAAGGTGAGCACCGCCATCTCTGCCCCCCCCCTTTACACTATAAGCTATGAGCCGGTAAAACCCAAGACGCAACACAAACATGGCAGGAATGTCAGCTACATACGTCAAAAGCAGTGGCTGCAACAACAACAATGAATGTAGATATGCGAGGGCAGGTTGAATAGTAGTCGGGGTAGCAAATCACATTTTTTGAATAAAAAGGGAATTATATTTTTAGACCTCAATTTAGCGCAACGAAAAGGTCTGATTTTATGAAAATAATTCATTTTCTTAAACCAAGTTTGAGGAATGCTGAATTAGATGGCTAACAGGGTCCCAAACCCAAGTTTTAAATTTTTTTAATTCTGTTAATAATGAACTTACAAAATTGGATTTAATAAGAACTTTGGACTTCAAAGACTGAAAAAATAATTCCATAACCTGTGGGTAATTACAGATTATTTCACAGCTTTGTTTTAAATTGATATGACTAAGTTCTTAAAATATGTATTCGTTTTACAGATAAATATTTAATTTCTTGGAATATACTTTTTATCATTTGATTTATAGAATTTTGTACCGATTTGTTGTGCAATTCATTCAATTTTGCTATAATGGACTGAGCTCTGGTATAGTGGGGAAATATCTTTTTTATTAACTCCTTGTGGGGTTTTTTGCTGGAAAAGTCATAAATCATATTTTTCGCTTATCTTACTGTATTGTGGAAAATAATCAGTAAGGATTGTGAAAAAAAAAGTATTTTCGCAGCTGCTTGAAACGTTGACAGTAATTACTTTTCAGCCTGCCCTCGTAAATATAACTATAACACGTAACTTTGCATTCATTATTGACGCAGCAGCGAAGTTAACGTTAGTTTTATATGCGATTGATAAGCTTGTGTGTGTGCGTGTGTGTATCTGTGTTACGTACGAGAGTAGTAGCTATTTATAGTATTGGTGTGCAGTATCTGTGTGCAGTATCTGTGTTTGAATGTGAATGCTCTTGCTTACTGCATTTCGTCAGTTTTATTGTAAAAACGTAAACAACGAGTTGTCAAAAATGAAATGATTTTTTTTTTTGCTTTTTCATTAAATTTTTTTGTTGTATTAGCGGTTTTGTGCCCAACGAACTTGATTTGTTGTTTTTGTTAAAACAAAACAAAAAAAAATGGCAGGGCAGCAAATTACTTGAACTTAACCTGAAATTTAACACCTTTAAAGAGCAGCAAAGAGTTTAACAAAAATAATTACAACAATATGCAGTGAATTCCCGAATGCGGCAATAATTGAGTTGACTTGGTATAGGATTTGTGAAATTAGTATTTGTTGGGTAAACGGAACGAAAAATAGATGAAGAGCCCCAAGCAACTTGTCAGTCTATCTGCCTTTTTCTTTTAAAGATGTCTTCTGGAGAAACCGTCATCTTACATCCGCCTTACTTTTCATCTTTTTTTAGACTCGTTTTTTTTTTTTGTCTATTTTGCATCACGTTGACTAAAAATAAATATTTAGAGTCGGCATGAAGTGTCAGCGTAATCACATGCATTATCTACCGAACTCATAGGATTTGGATTTATTGCTTGGGTTATCGTTACCAACACGCAAAACGAATAGAGCGCTACACAGCGAATAGTTCAATTTAAAACCCCAATTTTTTGATTAAATTTTGGCTTCTTTAGCTTGAATGTCGAGCCTGCTACCTATGCGGCTTTTCGAATGGAGAATAGTTAGGCAGTGTGATCCACATCAATAAAAACTAAAGCAAATAAACTTAAAGCATATGTGTAGGTAAAGATTGTTGTAGTTGGGTGAGATAGCAGGTGGGAGTATCCGAGTCTGATTTGGCATCTTCATCTTGATAAAGTTTTTATATTATTTTCTGAAGTCATAGGATTCGGATCGGACAGTTTTTCTAAAGTCCCAAGTTTTTTTAAATTTTGGCATCTTCAGCTTGATGGCTAAACATCTTACCTTTGCGGCTTTTTGAATAGAGAATAGCTAGGCAGCTGGAAATCAGTCCAAGACCATGTGATCCACTGTTATGCGCATCAATAAAAATAAAAGAAAAGAAAGTAAAAGAATGTGGGTAGGGAAAGGTTGGTGTAATTTAGGGAGAAAACTGTTGCGACTTTCCCGGAGCTTTCCTGCTCATACTTGTGGGTGGCTTTCTCAGGGTATGACTTCCATTCACTTCCATTTTCTTCTGCCTACACTGCCTAGATCCCATTACAACCCCATTAAAAACCTTTCTTGATAGAGTTTTTTTATCCATACTAATAAGATGGACATCTCAGTATTGCCGAAGAGCTCCTTCAGTTTTTTATTCCATCGGATTGTCTGTGTCTGACTCGCTTTCATTGCTATACCATTTTGAGTACGTGATAAAAAGAGTCAGGTACAATATGGGACATTGCGGACAGCCCAGGTCTTCGAAGAAGTTCTTTTTAAGAAGTGTAAGGTAGTTACCTACATAAGGCCCTCTGCTCCTCTTGGACAGAAGGACGACAGTAGTATAGTTCCATACCAGATTTTGAATGCTTTCTATTTCCCCCTCACACAACTATTACAGGAGTTGTGGCGAGGAATGCGCAGCCTATCGGTCATTAGGCCCATTATGCAGTGGCGGGAGATGTAATTCTCTGGCCAACTTGTTTCTGGTTATCGCTGTTATTAGCTTTCTGAAAAGCGGTTCTTTTTTTGTCTGCTCCCAAAGTTCATTACATATTGTTAAGATTATGAATTTAAAAAAAGAGGGGAAGATGAAGAAAGAAGGGATATTGCAACCATCTAGAGGCAGCCAGACGCCTCGACTGTATTTGTTCACAGGAATTGAAGTGTTAGTCCAGTTGGATTCATATGACCGCCTAAAGAGGCGAGAAGTGTTCCTCTGGGAAGTTAATAAGAAGCTCCTGATTGGATTTGGAACGAGGCAACTTTGTACTGTCTCGGAAGCAAGGCTTCGGATGGGTCGACAGGGGCAGAATGTCAGATGCTTCGAGTGGATTAGTCCAAAGAAATTTAGGTGTTAGTCCAGTTGGATTCGAATGCTTAAAGAGGTAAACAGTGTTTTGATGACAGCCCTTACCTCTGGGTTAACTCTCACCAGGTAGCTGATAAGAAGCTCTCGAGCAAAGTTGGGACATTGCAATTTTTTGCTGTCTTGGAAGTAAGGCTATAGGAGAGGATGTCGGAAGCCGACATAAATTCAGGTATTAGTTCGGTTGGATTCGTAGAGCCGCCTAAAGAGGTGAACAGCTTTTAAAGTACTGATAAGAAGCTCCTGAGCATAGTTGAGACAAGCTCACTTTTTGCCGTCTTGGCAGCAAGGCTTCGGATGGGTCCATAGGGGGAGGATGCCAGACGCCTCAACTAGATTTGTCCATAGGAATTCAGGTGTTAGTCCAGATTGATTTTTATATAGACGCCTAAAGTGGTGAACAGTGTTTTAAATACAGCTGTTAGCTGTGGGTAGCTGATAATAGGGAAAGGTAACACAACGCAAGAGTCAAGAGATACTAGTAGTATTGATCCGTTGCTTGAACTCTCGTGTCAGACTAGGTGCAGTGCGGCCTAGCGCCACTATCGTATTGAAGCTAAGCTTAGATGCTATAATGCTGGAAGACAAAGGTTTGATGACAGCCTGGCTTTCGATGGGCAGCAGGCTCCCCGGCTTTCAGTTAGAAAGACGGCAGGAAAGCTACATTGCTAGAGCTCCTAAGAGTGATACAAAACCAAACGACTTGTTAAAATTTTTGGATTCTTCAACTTGGCTGCGTCATCGCCTTGCCTGCCACGTGTTTGCCCCGACATTGCCCTGATTAAACTCACGAAAAACTTCATGAAGAATTATGCTTTACTGTACTTCCTAAGCTTATGTTCATATGATGAGTATGTATGCATGTGTGTGTGTGTATGCGTCAACTGCTTATAGTATATATATGCATATATCGTAGCCATATTTGGTCTGCAAGCGTTTCTTTTAAGATACCACTGATAAGGCAGACATTTGGCTGATAAGACAAGGCGCATATCTATGGCCCACGCGTTCGTATGGTGCTTACCCCCGTTTGTTTTGCTTTGTGTCTAGGCTTATTCATGCATTTCCTCTTGAATTTTTATTTTTTTCGTATATTTTAACTTGGCAAACATAGTGTCAACCATGAGACAGTATATTTCTAACGAAAATTGTTTGTACTATATTTTTATTATAGAACAATACTTGGGGATATTCGCAAGAAATTAGCAACAAACATAAATTTTACTTAATGACGCGCTGGCTGGCTGACAACTCAGAGCCAAAAACTGCCCACCTATTGTATTTTCAGTGAAATTAATTTGCTCGGTTCATTGCGTTGCCTGCGTATACTTTATATATGTATATACTAGCTGGGGTCTTATACCAGTTTCTAAGAAGTTGGGGTTCGTTCCGGGTGTAGCAGGGCATAAGGGAAGCAATCAGACAGTTAAGTTAAAACGCGTTTAATACGTCTGTTTGTATATTCTGCTTTGTAACCTCTTTCGTTATGTGCTGTACCTTAGCCAAAAAAAAAATAAATAAAATTTGTTTTGAAATCAAATTCGCTTTCTTCTCAAGTTTCCAGCAGTCTTATTCACTGTGTACATATTGGCTTGAAATGAATGGAATTCCTTAGTGAAGGTCTCGGTCTGCGACAAAGGCGGCCAAAGACATTTGCAGAGACTTGTTTAGTGGCTAAGTGTGTGTTAGCCCGCATGGCATTTGTGGTAAAGCTCACGTAGACGGCCCAAACCTAGATCGAAGCAGGGTCTTGATTTTTGCACTTGAACTTCAATACCAAAACCAGACCCTATTCATATCTCTGGCTAATCGATCTTTGGGCTAATCGCACATTTCTCGATGTTTTTATTAACACCTCAAAAGTTTGGCGTTGGCGTTTGTTTGCTTTGATAAGCAAAAGCATGGTGTTTGTATATTTTGCAATCTTTTTTAGAATTCCTTCACATAAACGAAAATATTTCCGGCTTGCGGCGTAAATTATATAGTTGACAAAACGAGTGCAAGCTTATTTTATAAGCGCAAACAATCTTTTGGAAAGAGATATCGCATAGCTTTAGTGGCTTGGATTAAAAGCTTTTGTCTTGGCAGGACAGTTGATTAGAGAGTGTCGCCCATTGCGCTTTTGTCATTTTGAAAAACGGATTACTTTTGATAATAATTTTATTTCTACTAATATTAAAGCTTACCATCGTCTAGTTTTCTAGAATAAATCGGTTATTCGCAGATTTTTCTAACTGAATAACATTGAACTCAAGAACTACCCGGCGTGACAGTCAAAAATCTATAAAAGCACTACACAGATCCAATATCATATCAAGGACAAATTAGGTGCCAGGAATAAGCCCACGATTAGATAGATTCCAGGATATAACAACAATCCTGGAAATAAGCCGGCAGATAGAGTAGCAAGAACCGGGGCAGCAACACCGCTTAATGGACATGAACATGACACATTGTGGGACTGGTAACCATGTGGTAAGGGACCTACTGAGAAGGGAGTAGGGAGTCAAACGATTGGTTCACCAGGACTTAAGCAGTCAAAAACCCTTCTCTTTAACTACTACCGAAAAAGGTTTAAAGTCATGATAACTCACGGGAAGAATACATTGTAGGCTCCGCTTCCCCTTAAATAGTGGATAGTGGACTAGTAGGGATTGGGAAATCAAATGATTGGTTCACTGAGCATAGAAACCAGGACTTAAATAGTCAAAACCCTTTCTCTTTAATACATAGAATACATAGTAGGCTCCGCTTCCCCTTAAAAAGTGGATAGTGGACTATGTCGCTTCTGTAGCATGGTGGAAGAAACTTTAGTTCAGTAAAAGAAACAAGCTTCTGGGCATGTACGCACTCTCACCGGGGATCGCTGTTACCCTAAGTCCAAGCAAGATACAGTCTGAGGCCATAGGACTTTCAGACCTCTCAGCAGTGAAGGAGGTACAATAGATCCACTTGGGTCGCAGTACATTTTACACGCAGCACTTAAAATAATGTTGAACTCTTAGGATCGAAGCACGCCAGAAATAGATGCTGTTCCTCTTAATAGGGCACACACTTATTGGGCAAGAGATACTGAGTCTAAAACTTAAGAAAATTAAGATTCTATAATCTTTGGACAATTCCAAATTCCCAACGCCTTCAGAAATTTTGTTATTTAAAAATTCTGTTTCGACTGCTGTGTAGCCAAAATTCCTTACGCCTCTACAATAAAGCCCCCAAGTGTGGGAGATGCTCAGTTTTCATCGGTATCCTTTCAGTTTGCGCTTCTTCGTGAAGACTACCCTGAGTATCCTCAGGGAGTTGTTGCCTATTTAGAAGAAACCAATCACCAATCACTAATCTTAATCTTCACACCGATTACTGATTCATTGTATTATTTATGTATGTACAAAGTCTTATGACAATCCTAACATTATATTTTCGTTTAATATTTGTTCACGCAATTCCCATAAAATTAAGCATACGAACTGTTGATCTTATTAATCATATTTTATATATATACGAGAATTTTATATATAAGATTCTTTAGTGTCGTTAGAAAATTTCTCTATTTCTGAGCTTTATAGCAAACATTTTATATTTTTATACTGAATGAAGCATATTTACTTTATTGATATGAATTTATTTACATCAAAAAATTATGGGCAATAAATTTTACATTTTTCGAATGTTTAGTTTGCCTACGTTTACAAATATGAAAGCTCGGAAATTCTCTACAAATAAGTAGTTTATTTTCTTAAGCAAAATATAATAAAATTTAATAAAGCAAAAAAACCTAACAATAATAATTGGCTGCTGGATAATTTTGAATAAATAAACAAAGTACCTATATATACAGTGATTTGGATGTTCTTCAAGTGCCATTCATGAGATTTTTCATTAGGCATGTTGTTTTAGATAATATCGAATAATAAATAAGGCTGGGGAAACACAAAAAAATAGCATTTGTTTGGTGTTTCCCATGTCAATAAACATTGTACATCAAAAGTATTATTTCTAATTAAATATATATTTTATTGCTAGTCAATTAATATAAAAAGCAATAAGCATGAATTGAATGAGTTGATACTTTGGGATTGCAGGTGATTTTTTTCTCCATTATGCGGGGATCGAGTGAAAAAACAAAAATGAATTTTTCAATTGAAAATTATTTTATATATATTTTTTTTTTAAATATAAACTTCGGTTTAAAACATGACTACATAATATTTCGAGAATGGGCAGCAAAAATAATTTTTTTTCAACAAATAATTTATTTTTTATCATTATGAAAATTTCTTCATAAAGAGCAATATACTTTTTTTGGCATCAATTTTCGAAATACATCTGCTATTCTGAATGAGAGTACTTCGAAGCAGTCAATTTATTTTTGATACACAAAAAAGGCCAGACTATACTTTTATATATACCTTTCACTAGTTTTATTCAATTTACAGGTCACTCCAACTAAAAAATGGCATGTTTGCCCAACAATGTTATACGAAAAACTCAAAACAACAAAAATCACTGTTTAAATATTACCTTGAACTCTATAGAAAGTCTTTCTTATTTTTAAAATATAGTGAACACTTTTTTCGTAGAAAATTTTGAAATTTTTATTCAAAAGTAGATTATACAGGGTGTTTTTTTTTTTTTGTTAATTGCACGACGATATTCGGCTACTGATGATTTTTTCATAGAGCGACCATTTTCATAGCACACGTGTTGAACAACGCATGACTAAATTTAAATAGTTTTGAACTTGACATATCTCAAAGAGCAGCCAGTTTAGACGGAACAAAGATGGCCCACCCTGTATATGCAACCTTATAGAGAAATTCTGGTTTAAGAGTTACCTGCTTTAAATATTGGGTCAACGCTAGACGGTGCCGGCTTGTCTACCAAAAAATTTTATCGAATATTAATTCAAAAGCTACTTAGCTGGTAGTGAGTTGTATTAGTTTAAAATAGTTTAAATCTATTCAAAGAGTTATTTTCAAAAATTCAGATACTATGGCTTTATTGCTAGTCTTAAAACTATTTTAATCAAAAATGTGAATACCTTTTTTTTCTTGTCTTTGTACATCAAAAAGTAGCTCCAATAACCAAAAAAAAAAATAAAAACCAAAAAAATTGATATACCATTAGGTATCTTACTCCTACCCACTGCAAACATCTATCTACGTCACTGCTGTCATTACTCTTTCATAATTTGTTTGTCATAAATATTAAGCATCTTTAAACTCTCAACTTAGCTTGATTCTAATAAAGCTTTTATATCCATCTCCGTATACAAACCCACACATAAATTACACATACGCTCCATTGACCATAACCCTGAAACAGCTATATTATAAATAACTACCTGTCAGGCTTAAAAGCATATGGTCAAGTTAAGTAGTTATGTACATAAGTCAATGGTTGGAAAACTATTTGCCACACACTGACCACCCAACGATGGCTAACACAAAAACCGCCCACATGCCACACACTTGCCACATGGCGGCAGCTGCAAGCTAAACTATGTGTTCCTTATGTACTATAGACAGGTAAACAAAATTTGATTAACTGACCACAACCGTACATCATAAAATTTAATAATTGAAAACAATTGCCAGAGAACAAAAGCTACAAACAATAACAGAAAGCAGCCGGCCAGTAGTAAAGCGCTGCTAAAAGCTTACTCTCTCTCTTGTTCGATCCCCAGAGAACGAGAGGGCAGCGTAAAGGCACAGCAGACGCTTTTACGTTTGCAACTTTTAACACTCTCAGCGCAGCTACGTCACAAGAACAACATTTTTGCGCGATTGGCCTGGTTCAATTTGTTTTTATAAGGTTTTATTTTGTATAGTTTTGGTGAGAGGTGTGCCTTCTTTAGAGTTCCTAAACTTTTTTTACAATTCACTAGAATTTTTCATAATTTCCAATTAAACAAATTGCTTCAATGCTATAATGAAACCAGAGTTGGATTTTCATATTGGCATGTTATACAATTATTTTTTTTGGCTCCTTCTTTATAAGAAGTTGACTATGGCCATGCCAATGGTAATCTCATCTGAAATGACCAGCTACTCCATCTATGTGAACGCTCTTTTTTTTTAACGTTAAGGCTGTTCGTCTTCCAGTTCCATTAAGCAAATTATTTACTTTAAAACTAATCCTTAATTTTACATTATGGGAATTGAATATTTGAACACTCATCTTTAGATATTTTTACAAACATAGCAGAATCGGAATTTATGGAAGAAAATATGTTTTTAAGTATTTTTTTGATCCACTGCATACACTCAGTTTGTACATGATATTAGTACTACGGTTGTCAATAAATAATTATTTTTTTTAGGGCTACCCACTGTCTATAGACGTAGTAGTCCTAATTCTACTTAAGTCATTAAGTCTTCACTAGAATTATATTTTATCAGAACTATACGGTTTATATTTGTGTCTTCTAAGAAAGTTGACTTTACTTTTGCTATAAATTCTATTTAATTACATAAAAGATAAAATTGCGAAAATTTTGTTGTCAATATATATTTCTTGATTTTCCACTGCGAAGAATTATAGCTTGAATTACCATTAGAACTATATAAAATTTACCAAATAATACAGCTAGTATGTATTTTAGTATGATTGCCCTATGTTTCGTACGGGAATACTAAATCTTTTAAAGTATTATAAGTTTTTGTTAGGCACTTCTGCCTTTTTGCCTGTCTTAGGTATGTGAACGTTTTTTGGTAAGGTAAAATCTTCGTTTATTTTGTACAAAATGCGCAGGAAATTAAAAAAAAATGTATCCTTTATAATTAACAATTTTTTAAATTAACTTTAACCAAAAAAATAATTATTCATTAAAAAAAAAACTGAAAAATTGTAAATGTTTAAATGTAATTAACGTGCTATTTTTCAGTGAATAATTATTTTAAAAAATTGCAAATTAATAAAATAATAAGAAGAAAAAAATTTTTTTTAATTGTAATTAAAAAAACTGAATCCTTTATAATTCGCAACACAACAATTTCGAATTTTTTATATTAAAAGTGGTGAAATTGGTTTAATTTTGTATGTTAAATGTAAACCCACACATTGGATAATTTTAAAAAATTATTAAAAAATCGTTGCTTGAGCATTATTAAAAAATTTATATTTGCCTATAAAATAAATAAATTTTTTTCATCATAAAAAAAGAAGTATTCATTTCAGTAATTAATATACAAATTTATTATAATTTTAGCCATCTTTTGACAAAAGAAATATACATTTTTTTTTAAACATTTAAAATAAACGTTAAAATATATTCGTCTCATTTTTTTAACATTGTTCCACCAATTCGATTTGATTCATATTTACACTATATAAAAAACGTATAAAACACGTCTTTAAAAAAAATTATGATTGATATATTTAGAGACCATATTTAAAAAAAATGGCCGTCGGTGGCTTAAGTGGTAGCGTACTCGCCTCTAAAACCGAAGGTCGGTGGTTCGATTCCCCGCAGTAGCACTGGTGCATTTGCCTAGCACTGGCATCGCTAGCTCAAAGACGCTATTTGCCATGAAAGTCTCTATTAATTAAAGACACCGCCGTTCGGATTCGGCTATAAACTGTAGGTCCCTTTTCTGTTCGAACAGTTATTAATAGAGATCCCCTATGCCCCTTCTCCGAGGGGTCTAACAGGGAATTATATATATATTTAAAAAAAAAAAAAAAATTAAGTTTCGGATTTTTTTTTAAGAAAATGTGTTGGTTAAAAAAAATTACATATATTTTTTTTAAATAGCTCTTGCCAACTTAGATTAAAAAGAAAAGTTCGTTAAAAATTTTAATTAGTTTAGTCACAAGTAAATAAAAACGCGTTAAGTTTAAAAACTGAAATTTTGTGAATATTTTTTTTTTGCATTATGCATTGAACTGCATCATTAGCTTTCAAAAAGCGCTTGGGGCAGTTTCCAGCTACACCTTTTAATCAAAAATAAAAATATATTGATTATTTTAATTTTTTTTAAATCCGCAATGAAAGATAAATCTTTAATTAAAAAAGGCAGAAAATATATTGGTTATTTAAATTTTTTTTTAATTCAGCAATGGAAGATAACTCTTTAATTAAAAAAGACAGTAAAATATATATATTTTTTTGTAAATAGCGTTTTTTTCCGTTGAATTCTTATTTTAAAAAATGTATATATATTAAAAAAAAATTAATAAAAAATGTTTTAAATTGTAATTAATAAAGTTTGCATAAGTTTCTTATTCGTTTACGTTCTCTTATAGAAGAAAATATTACGCCAAGAATTAACTCAATAAAGAATCAGAATTTTGAAAAAAAACTGGTTGAATATTTGCATTTAGGGTCTTCAAAATACCACGACACTCGAACGTGGGAAATGGTTTTTTTCCAGAAATAGTATTTTTTTTTTGGTTTGCATTATTTATATCACAAACAGTCAAAATTTTTAGAATTTTTTTTAGCATGGTTCTTCACATTTAATAACATAGGGGTTAACAAGTTTTTAAAATTGGGTCACTTAGTTTGCTTACAGCCCCTCAAATAAAAATAATTAAACTCGCAGAAATCTATAAACAACTCATCAGCTACACCTAATTTTGCTGATAAAAAAAAAAACAAACAATCCTGTGACGTCACAATATGCTTCACTAAATATAACCGCGCAATGCGCCATCTTCCTTTCTTTACATCACGCTTGCGCTCACACATACTTGTGCGCACAGTGTCAGTGTGCTGAGCATACTTAATATTAAGTATACTCTCACTGCCAGCGCTTGACAATTGAGTAGGGGGCTGCCACTGGAAGCGTTTGGCGGCGGCGTTCAGCTCACTCAGCTGCCATCAGTTTGTCGCGCTTGGCTGTGCTCTTCAGTCATACTCGTCGACTCATCGGCTCCAAAACGTTGCGCAAACGTGCGGGCTATAACTATATAGATAGACTACATGATTGTGTACTATGTGTATCGGCTGACTATATAGTATTTGCTTTTTGCGACTCTACGCTACATGGGGTACAAATTGTTTAAAATTTTTTTATTTTTTATTTAAGTGCTAATAAATTGAATGGCGGCCGCCGCGTTTTAATTCGCACGACAATAGACACCGTCGCCAGCACCGCCGCCGCATCAAGTGCTCATCGTGTTTTGAGAATTAATAAGTGCTTTCCACAAAACGCTGACCCTACCCCAAAGTGGGCAGCAAACACCGCTTGAACTTTGTGCCGGCTGCACATAATATGTACATATTTTATGGCTATATTTGCTGTCGCATTTTATGCTGTGATAAATAGTGTGAATAACCACGTAATGCTATAAATGGGATTTTTTACATATGTATATTAAGCAAGAGAGCGACTGACTTGGGGGCTTAACTAAACGTATTTCAGACTGAAGCACGCGCCATTGCCCACGAGTGGCACAGTCATCCCAACCCAACCAACGATCGTCGTGTACGCGTCCAAAGTTCTTTCATTATTTTAATTATTTGCAGTTTATTTATTTTTTATTTTATATGCAAGCTTGGCCTGCAACTTTCAGTGCATTGTCGTGCAATTAGATGTACATAAATTTATTTATTTATCGGTATTTTACGCATATAAAACAAAAACTTTGCCAACGGATTTTCAAGCAAAGTACTAACTACAGACAATATTGTGAAATCATAAAAAAGGCCTCTGGCATTATCGCGAAAAATAGAGGGAATACAAACAATCAGCAAGCTGAAAAAAAGTAATTTATCTTTTGGTTTGTGTTTGGCATCTGTGCTGTGTTTGTGTAAGTGGCTTTGGCTTTATTCATTGCCAGCAATAGTTTGAGAGCAACTGTGAAATTACGACGCGGCTTAAAGCTATTTAAATTTAATTGATAAATTGCGTTCTAAAAAGTGTTGTTGTTGAAAAACAGTTTGAGAGCAACTGTGAAATCATTACACGGTTATTTAAATGGAGTTAATAATCTGGGATCCAAAAAGTTTTGTTTTTCAAAAATAGTTTGAGAGCCACTGTGCGGCTAAAAGTTATTTAAATTGAGTTTAATGCAATGAAAACAATTCTTTTAATCCAGTTCTTGCATAATAGTTTCAGAGCAACTGATAGTGACATACTAAATAAAATTTGAAACACATTTTTGTTCTTCAATAAAAGTTTAAGATCAACTGAAAAGTGCTATACATTTTTGTTGATTTTCAGTTCTTGCATAACAGTTTAGGAGCAATTGATGAGTGACATTCTAAATAAAATTTTTTTGCTGATCTTGCGTAACAGTTTAAGGGCAATTGAGAAGCGTCAGACTTTTTATTTTGCCTTCTTGCTCTGGTATTACAGTTTAAGAGCAACTGAGAAGTAACACAATTTTGTAGATTTTCTGTTCTACATTAAGGGGGTCTTACTATGTAATACCTAATTTCCGAGCGCTATGTTCAAAATGATTACTAGAAAACTACAAATGATTTCGGGAAGCAGTTTTTTGTATTGTTATCATTCATTATTGAACTTTACATAGTTTTTTTGGTTTTACATAAAAATTACGTATGTGACTACTGCACGTCCTTCACTGCGTCCTCGTCAAAAGTGTCCACGGGGTGAACGATTTTGACCGATCAGATTATCAGAAACCAAAAACTTTTAAAATTAATTTTTCTCATCCCCTTGGCTATGGATAGACACGAGCTTTTTCAGAAATTCAAAAAATTCTTATAATAATAGAATTTTGAAAAAGAAATAATTTTTTTTGCACTTTTTTTCTGCTATTCAAGGCTGTTAAAAATTTTTGGACAAGAATTTCAAAAAAAAACTCGTGTCTATCTGTTGCGACATGTTTTCTGATGATTAAAATGTTTAGTATGACAAGATCGGTCAGGCAGATTTTTGGAAAACGTTCACCCCATCTCTAAAAAGACGACTTGCGGAAAAACACGTTTAAAGATTGATAACGTAATAAAATATATACAGCAGAAACACGAAAAACGACTGCGCGTGACCGTGAAAAATGCTCTGTCACTGCCAAACGAGCCCGTCTACAGTTAAATCCTTTTACCAACGTATTTCTAACACTATTTAGATGAAAAAAATGTAAAAAAAATCGATTTTTTGAAACTGTTACATAGTAAGACCCCCAAAAGAGCAACTGACAAGTGTAAATTTTGTAAATTTTTCTGCTCCTTTATTTGGTTTGACAATCCAAGCTTAGTTTGAGAGCTACTTTAAACAAATATGCTGAAACTGTGCTTACAATGTTTATTTTGGCAAATGTAGTTTGGGAGCAACTGGGAAAATCACGATGTGGTTTGAATCTACTGAATTTAACCTGCTAAACTGTTTTAAAAAATATTTAGTTTTGGAGCAAGTACGCTACAGCAATGTAAAAAATCGATTTTGTTTAATATCTGCCCTCGTTAAGTTAAGATTTTTATCCATTAATAGTTTGAGAGCAACTAAAAGAAATCGTTTACTGGATAGATTTTAGAGCCTAAGCTACAGATACCTCTTTCCATATATTTGCTTGGCCCAATTTTTCAAAACCAGCAGAGTAGCTGCGTTGTTACGATCTACAAAGTACTTTTTCGACAAAGTAAAATTTCATTATGGGAAAATTTGTGGGCGACACGGAAATCCTAGAAGAATTTGATTTAGGTTGCATTGTAAACTACTACTGAAAATAATTTGAAAAAATTTATTTTTCGGACAGTTGCTACCGAATGATCACCCTGTTATGAGAATTTCAGTAAAGAATTGGTACTATAGGGTGGGCCATATGTTGGTTTGTTTGTTCATTGCATTTAACTAGTATTTTTTCCAACAAAATTGAGCAAATGCATTAACTAAATGCAAGTTGAAAGCTACTCATCTATATATGAGAAATAATATCGCCACAGCGGCTGGCTCTACAGGCCCGTA
Source organism: Chymomyza amoena (assembly GCA_037043745.1). Classification (NCBI taxonomy): domain Eukaryota; kingdom Metazoa; phylum Arthropoda; class Insecta; order Diptera; family Drosophilidae; genus Chymomyza; species Chymomyza amoena. The sequence continues at coordinate 115,048 of JBAMAX010002737.1, read as the reverse complement.
ATTTTTTATGACTTTTTTTTGACGAAAACTCATCTAGCTTTCCATCTATCTATTGAACGAATAAATGGCGCTGACAATGATCCAAGGGCTTCAATTGTTGCATCATTTTAATCTTTTAAGCGTGTAAATGAAGATCCACATGCAAAATTGGACGAAAAGTGGTTCTACCCAAGTATTATTCTTAAGCTCAATAGTGCGTCGATTTTTTTCAATTATGATTTTTTGTTGAAAGATTTATGACTAAAATTGAGTAGTTGTGAATATGACATACGGACGGATACATTCTGAATTAAGATTGTTTAACAACCAAACCAACAGATGGCCCACCCAATATTTAAAAAATATTTTTGTAGTTTTTCGTATAAATAGTATTTAACAGTGATCCAAGAAAGTTAATTAATTTAGTATTGGATTAGACATATTGTATTAAATATTTTGCAACTTTTTAGCTTCAACAAAAATAAATAAGTATTTTTTTTCGCCATTGTGAATGGCCATTGCAGTTCCTTAAAAAAAATAATGTGTAAAAAATATTCAAATGGTCTTATCTAACAAAATTGATTTAGAAATAGTACATTAGTAATGCCCCGAAAATCCAAAGCAGGCTTAAAAAGTTATTTTGTAATTTCTCAAAGCAAATTCAGACAGTTTTATCAAACAGAAATGATTTCAAAAAAATGTTTCTAATGCTCAATATAACCAACTTCAGACTAACGATCCAATAAATTTAAAAAAAATCGTAATTCCAAAGAGTCGAGATCGTTCCTGATGCCAGGTTAAGGTAGGCTTTAATCAGTCTATGAAAATTCGCTACTCTTCTATAGTTTGAGAAGCACTGAAAAAGCAAATGCATCACACACAGCTGCTTAAGCTAGAAACAAACAGATAAAGCAGTTTAATCTAAATATGTAAGCGTAAAAGTAAATAAGAAAAACAACAAAATCGAAAAACAATAGAATTATCTCTCATATTGCAGCGAATTATACGATCTTCGTATATGTGTGTGAGTGCAAAAAAAGTTTGTGAATCACATGAAGTGCACAGTATTTCTAAAATATTCAATTCAATATTCAACATTTAAAGTGTTTAAGCAAAGCTTAAGCTAAAGTGCATGTCAAACTGTGCACAACGCTGTCAAAACTGCAAAGTGGAAGTAAAACGTCAAAATGCGGCGAAAAAAGTAAGTTTTTTGTATATTGTAATAATTCTTATTATTTCAATCACTGTTCGACCTAAATATGATGAAATAGCTGCTTAAATTTTGAATGCGATTGCATGTCAATCATTTATTAATATTGCTCCATAATTGTATTGTAAATCAAAATGGAGGCATAGAAATTAAAGCATAATTAGAGGCGTGACAAGCAACTGTCTGCCAGTACCAAACTGATAGAAGCTAGATAAGATAACAGATAAGAGCAGGTGCAACAATTTCAGCTTTGTTTGCACCCACTTATCAACAGATTACCAGAATTGACAATTAACCCAACATTTAGAGGCAACTTCGTTTATGTCCAATTGCTAATTAATGGTTACGCTGTTTGTTCTATTTGCAGAGTGGAGTTTCGCGTGAAGCAGTCTGCTACGCGTCCAGTGCAGATTGGCAACATACGCAGCATTACCGTGGATGACGAGGATGATGTATTGCATCCAGATGATGAGCTAGCGGCACATTACGAAGAGTTTGGCACAACGCCGCCACGTACACGCATGAAGATCAAGAACAGAGATTGGGAGCGCAGACAAAAGGCTAGCGCAGTGGCCGCGGCTGCTGTGTAAGTTGCTTTTACAGACATAAAATAAGAATTCCATTTTCTAATAGCCTTTGTATTTGTACAGCTCCGCAGATGTGCCCGGCAGCGGCGGCACGCCCAAGAAGGGCATGTCACGCTTGGCACGCTCACGCGTGCTGCGACGCAACACCATGGACTGTGCCTTGCTTAATGAAATGTTCGTCAATGAGGAGAACAAGCGCACGGACAAACGTTTACAGTCGCTGTTGCGTGACTCTGAGCGTGAGATGAAGATCTCTTTGGTGGGCGCAGTTGTGCCACCTCGTGGCACTAGCTTTCACGAGGGCGTGCCGCAAGCCGAAGTCATGGACAAGCTATCGCCGTTGAGCACCGAAGCAGCGCCATTGCCGCTGCGACTGGCCTCCAAGATAGTCGAGAGCTGTAATCGCTATCGCTGCGTCTCTTCGCGTCCAATTGGTTGCCGCTCCTCGGCGCCACCGTTGGCATTTGCAGCACAGCTGCCGCGGCGCGCTGATGGCAAGCAGACACCGGGTTTGAGCAAGCGTAAAGATTTTCATGAGACATTCGCCAATCTTATTAAATTGGGCAGCGTGGATAGGCAGGATGCCAAGCTGTTGCAGGAGGATCACACTTGGCAAACAGAGCTAAAAGATCTCATTTGGCTGGAGCTGCAGGCTTGGAAAGAGGATCGCACCGTAGAGCAGCAGGACAAGTATTTGTTTGAGGCGCGTCAAGGCGTTTCGGATTTGCTAACACAAATCATTAACTACAAGTTCCGACCGCGTTACAAACGTGAGATTAGCTTGGACAGTGGTGTACACTCTGATGCCAATTCCGCTGCCAGCTGTAAGTTGTCGACATAAAACCTATGCAGAGAAAAAAGCTAACTAATTTATGTTTATTATACGCAGCGCCTTTGCCCACCAAGCATTGTCAGGGCTGCATGTCCTTATACTGTAAAGAATGCATGGATCAACAGGAGTATGCTTTGCGTGAGGTAGAGGATTTGCTTACACGTTTAGAGGCTGCTGAGGCTTTGTATCCCTCTTCACAAGCCATGGGCACACTGCATCCTATTTATAAATCGCAAAGCTTTGTGGGCCGCATTAAGTCCATGTGTCTGTGGTATAACATAACCAAACAAAACAAGCTGAAGTTGAGCATGCTAGGCAAGATACTTGCACAGTAAGTAATTGAATTATATATATATTTATTCAAATCCTTTATAATTATTGTATGTTAATATTTATACAGTCTACAAAACGAAAAGTTTTCATGGCCTGTGTGTACCTCATACATTGCTCCAGACAGCGGCAATTCATCTTCATCGGGTGTGGAGAACGACGACTCAGCAGTCAACTCAATGGACTCTACCAAGCCACCAAGTGTAGCGAGCAATGGTCAGCGTAAGACATCCAGCGGTATGCCCTGCCCCAAGGTGCAGTTTATGCTAAACGATACGGCCCATGTGCCAGGCGAGACCTCTAGCAGTAATGAGTAAGTGGTGCAAAAATTTGAAATCAAAGAGTTCTCACTATCACAATTTCCTTTATAGATCTACCTCGACTGAGATAAGCCAGTACTCCAATGATTGCTCGCTCTCACATTTACGAAAAGGCTCCATGACCGATATTAATATATTCAGCGTGGAACCTTTGGGCACATTTGGTAATAACTGCAACGGCGAGCAATCCTCAGCGTTGTATCGTAAATTCATTGAGAATGTTTTAAAGTCTCGCGGCCTGGCTAAATCCTTGTCATTTCTGCACAAGCTGCACAATGTGGTGCTTTACAAAGCACATATAGCCTTAGAGAAACCAGGCACTGACGAATTCGAGTATGAGCAGGAGCCCATAGAGAAGAATGTGCCCCGCATGGATCCTGAGATAAGCCGTGAGCAGGTCAATGAGTTGCGCACTTATGGTTACTGGAGCGCAGAGGCTCAATCTATTCACTTGCCCTCATACATTCCCACCTTTGTTTTCCTAAGCGGCATACCTTTGCAATTTATGCACGAGTTTTTACGAATGCGCATGGAGACGCGTCCCATTAAACCGAATCCGTTGAGTCTGGAGCAGCTTATGAAAGAGCTGCGAGAGGGTCTCACGCTGGCCTTGACACATCGTGAACGTTATCAGCGACACATAACCACAGCGCTGGTGGAAAATGAAACCGAAATGGCTAATTATATGAGCATATTAAATCATTATGATGCGACGGTGCGTAAGGTTTTTGAGCTGTATTTGGATTACATAGACCAGCTAGTGCTGGTGGCTGTGCCTGAGACTAATCAAAAGTCGGTGCTGGAAAAGGAGTGGATGTTTACAAAGCTCGTGAGTCCCATGATCAAGGGCATGCATACGCTGGCGTCCAAGAAGTTCTGTGGCATTATAAGCAAACTTTTGCGCAATATATCTGCGCGTCTGGTACAACGTTCCACTGAGCTAGACAAGCAAATTGTCATTTCGTCCCAAAACGATGATTCCGAGGAGTTAAAATGGCAGCTGCTGACTATTTGCCGTGAGACGCAAGCGCTGCTTACCGTGGAGCGTGAGCGTTCTATTAAGGTGTTATTCTTTGCCAAGACTTTTTGTCGCGATGTGGAAACTACGGACTTTCATCGTGAGCATTACGAGCATGATGTGGCCAATCAGCAGCAGGATTTCATATGTAGCGATGTTAAGGCTGCGTTTAAGGTGCTGCAGCAGGATGTGCTAGAGATGCGCAACAAGCTGACAGAGATTATTGAAAGCGTTGAAGATCGCTGTTGTCTTCGCAATATGAGCCAACTAGATGAGCAAGATCGCCAGGCAGTCATGTCCCGCACTCGAGAGATTTTGCACCAGGGTTATAAGTTTGGTTTTGAGTATCACAAGGATGTAATACGATTGTTTGAGCAGCGCATTATGGATCATAAGGACAGCGGACATACGGCCGATCTGGCTTTAGGTATTATAGCATATGCCAAAATGTGGATGCATTTTGTTATGGAGCGCTGTGAACGTGGACGTGGTATGCGACCACGTTGGGCCTCTCAAGGTTTGGAGTTTCTCATACTTGCCTGCGATCCGCAGATAACGCAGCATTTAAACGAACAGCAGTTCGAAGAGTTAAAGCAGCAAATGGATCGTTGCATTTCGCATGTCATTGGCATAACCTCCCAGCCGGAAAAGGTGGCACGTAAAAAGGCTTCGCCACGCACTCGTAAGACCTCTTCGCCGGCCACCAGTCGGTCGCGCACGCCAACACGTACGCCCATGTCGGCGGGCATGGTCGTTAATCCTAATACACCACCGCTACAGTCGCCGCAATACAACAAGCTGTTGCATCCACAGTTTAGTCTTAAAGAAGAAATGCTGCAGCAGGCCTCAAATACATACAGTTCAGTAGACTCCACCGACTATGTGGAGGCGCCACATGCCAATGCCAATGGTGAACTGCGCTTGCTGGTGCCACAGACACCTTCATCGGGTGCCAGCACCAAGAGCAGCACACCACTTACAGCGGGATATCCCACTACGCCGCTTGCGCTGCGTCAAGAACGTGTGCGTGATGCTGTCAATCGTCTGGATATGGAGTTGGAGGAGGGCTTGCGAGAGCGCCGACTTATAGGCCAAGTTAAGGCGCTCAACTCTTGCGACAAGGTGCAAATACGCGCACGTAGCGTAAACTTTCGCTGGCATCGTGGCATTAAAATTGGCCAGGGCCGTTTCGGCAAGGTTTACACTGCTGTAAATAACAATACGGGCGAGCTAATGGCCATGAAAGAGATTGCTATACAGCCGGGCGAGACGCGTGCGCTCAAAAATGTGGCTGAGGAATTGAAAATTTTGGAGGGCATCAAGCACAAGAATCTGGTGCGTTACTACGGCATTGAGGTGCATCGCGAGGAGCTGCTTATATTTATGGAGCTGTGCTCTGAAGGTACACTTGAGTCGCTGGTTGAACTGACAGGCGGCTTACCCGAGGGTTTGGTACGTCGCTTTACCTCACAGCTGCTGTCCGGTGTGGCTGAGCTGCACAAGCACGGCATTGTACATCGTGACATCAAGACGGCAAACATCTTTCTAGTCGATGGCAGCAATAGCCTCAAGCTGGGTGACTTTGGTTCCGCCGTAAAAATTCAGGCACACACTACTGTGCCGGGCGAGCTGCAGGGCTATGTGGGCACACAAGCTTACATGGCACCGGAAGTATTTACGAAAACGAACAGCGATGGCCATGGACGTGCCGCTGATATTTGGTCAGTGGGCTGCGTAGTTGTTGAAATGGCTTCGGGCAAGGTGAGCTATGATAATGTTTTTTGATAAGCCTATGTATGACTCCACGGTCTTATCTATTTATGCGTTGTATGTGGTATGCATGAGTAAGACTCCAGAATAAGACTACAGCTTAAGTTGGGCATAAAATGTTTTGCAAAAGGGATTTACGTTTGAGATAGCTGGGTAGTTAGGAGATTTATTGGAATTTCATAAAGTGGAGTGGTATTTTTTTTTAGAGATGCTCAATGAATTTCTATGTTTTTATATGAAGTGTACAAATTGCAAGAAGACCCTTATGAAGATCTGTGTGAACTTTTTAGGTACTTACTTAAGGGAAAGCGGCCTCGAAAGCCTAGCGACAGTGTACTAGACTATCATCCCAGAGGTTGTGGCTTTGAGCATGGTCCTTCACTTTCGAATTTTCCTATTTTCCCTCATTTTTTCTGTCTATTCCTATATCCATATCACAAAAGGCTTGTTCTTGGCCCAAGTGAGTTGGGTACTAAGTCCCAATGGAAAGGAAATTCTGTACGTCATCGTCATTCTGTGTTCGGTTCATTAAGTTCTTTATTTATTTACTTCGCCAGAGACTTATTCAGAAAAGTTGGGAAGGAGATATGCTGATTTTGACAAATTTTCGATTTTTGGTTGGGTTTAAGTTTATTATAGGGATTAAAGAGTAGCAGTGTAGGAGTTTCTGAAAACTTTCATATTGCTCTAGTTAAGATTTGCTCTGCCAAAATGTCCATAAAAATAGAAAATTATTTTAAGAATAGCTTAAAAGGGTTCTCTGAAGGCGGTTTCCATTTTAAAGAGTGATAGCTATGATTCATTATACCAAACCCTTCACCTTGACTTTAAACGGTAATAGTTTTGGGTTATATCAGGATTTTCTCAAGTTTTGAAAATGTACAAACTTCTTACTAATTTTAATTTGTTTGCACCTTAACAGCGTCCTTGGGCACAATTTGATTCAAACTTCCAAATTATGTTCAAAGTGGGCATGGGTGAGAAGCCACAAGCCCCAGAGAGTTTATCGCAGGAAGGTCACGACTTTATAGATCATTGTCTGCAGCATGATCCCAAACTGCGCATGACCGCCATTGAACTATTGGAGCACCATTTTTGCAAGGTAAGAGCAGAATTTATTTTAAAAAGTATTCAAAATCTAATAATCATTGTAATACTCTTTTGCCCTACAGTACGGCCGTGATGAGTGCACCAGCGAGCAATTGCAGGCCCAGATGCGTGGCTCCTTTCGCCGGAACATAACGCAAACCTATAACGTATAATTACTTGACAAAACGTTTAAGACGTTTTGTACATCTTACCTTTTACATAGTGAACTATGTCATATGCTGTGTGTTTGTGTGCGTGTCTGTACATTATATAATTTATGCTTATGTCATGGGCAGAAAACTAGTTTTAAAACGGACAATAAGTAAATGCTATATAATTATATTTAAACAAAGCAATTTATGCTTTACAAAAATTTATTTTGTGTACCATTCGAAGTGCGTCCAATTTATATGGCTTATATAGAATTTTAGTACACATCTTCGTCTAGGTAGGAACGTACACCGTAGAGTGGATATTCCGTAGAAACCGTGGGTCCCGCAATAGTAGTTCCCTCAGTAGGTGGGCCAGGAAAGCTTTCAGCCGAACCGCTGGGCGTAGAGAGTGTGGCTGATGTTGGTGGTGTTGGTCCCGCCGTGGGAATAGTTGGTGCCTGTGCCTGTGCCAGCGCCAAGCACATGATTAAGCCAATGCACAGGCTGATGAGCATGGAAAGAACTAGAAACGTTTATACATAAAAAATGTTAGCTAATCCTGTGCGTTCTATAATATGTATAATATTAGGCCAACTTACACTTCATTTTGTTGTGGTTTATAACTTTTGAAAACTGGTAACTATTTTAGAGCGTTGGCTGCCTTTTATAGACGGCTGGATTATGGCTACGTTTATTTTTTATTTTAATTAATTGAACATATTATCAGCTTTGCTTGGTTTATCGCTGGCATTCCAAGAAATAAGCTATCAGTTTAGCCTTAAGATAAATATTAATTTATGTATATGTAATACTTCTAAGGAATTTCCAAACTTTTGTTACTACATTGGAAAATTATGAAATTTTGGCTATCGCAATTGCCAAAAATAGTCGATGATACACAGTCAGCGTGTGTCCTACACAAAGGTTAGCTTTTTTTCCTATATTATACATTCCTATTTTGTATTAGCTGTTCAGTTTAGGTGGCAGATAACTGGAGTCGATATCTTTAATAAAACAATATTTGTTGTTTCTAGATAAGTGCCAGATGGCCGTGTTGCTTTGTAGTTTTATGTAAAAAAAATTTCCATAATTCTAGGTGATACTGGTTTAGACTTAAACTTCGTTGAGGAACTTCTTTGGTCACAACTGTTGGAGTTACGTATAACAAATTTAATAGTTTTCTTTTTAATGAAGCCGAAGAAGATCGCTATTAAATCAAGACCCCACCGTTTTGATTCGGCTATAAACTGTAGGCCTGTAGGTAAAAAAATGTAAAAATTAAAATAAATATATTTTTTTAGGCATATTAACATGTGGTGCTACATTCTCATATAATGGCTAAAAATCTGGCATTTCCATAATAATTTTTTTAGGGTGATGAAATTTTACACACGTGTTCGTAAAGAATGGAACTATTTTTCTGGGAAGTTAAAGCTTCCTCAGATTTTTTTAAAGATATGTACAATACAGAACAAAATTGGAAAAAATTAAAAAGACACAATTAAAAATTGTATCTTAATTTAAAAAAATTAATCCAATTTAAATTGGAGCATATTTCACATAGAGGTACTATGAGCCTACACATACATTGAAATATAGTCGATACCCAAAATATTGAAGGGTTTTGGGGTTATAGCCTCAAACAGAATCAGCTTTCGAAACCAATTATAAAAAGACGACACCACTAATCAATCTGGTTTTTAAAAGCTATAATTTTTTTGCATGTTTTTTTAAATTCAGAAAATTTCAAAAAATTTCAACAAACCATTTCTAAATTTTTTCGTTTTACATTTTTTGATTTGACCTTTGTAAGTATGCTAAAAAATTTTCAAATCGTACAACTAAAATGTAGAACTCTAACTATTGAAACAAATTTTATTAAAGCATACTTTTAGGCAGCCAAAAAATAATTTATTTTTCATTTTTTAAAATGCAACTTTTAGATTAAAAACTCAATTTCCAAAAATACTGAAGAATTACATTACATTCGTAAAATATATAAAGAAAATTATAAAGTTTTTTTTTTCGATAATCGAATGGTAGTTGTACCTTAAATTAAAGGAGCTAAATGATAAAAAACCAAAAAAATCTGTTTAACTGGGTGGCTTTTGGCCAAATCTGCGGGGACTTTTTCCCTTGTGCCCAGAGCTCTAGAAGGGGCCCGGACACGAGAGTCATTCGGGAGCTTTGTATTTGGAATCTAATTTAGCAAAAAAATTGGACATTGATGATATTATTAAAGATTTCGCCTCAGCTACAGCACGGAAGGCGAAATTCTAAGCATATTGACGGTTATTGTGAAACATATGAAAGGCTTAGTTATTAAAAAATTCAAACTTCTTTGAGTTGCGTTGAGTTTCTTAAAAGACTATTTTTTTTTTGGGAAAAAAACGCCACCTGTGTGGGGCAAATCGTGTCATACCGGATAGCGCGATTGTCACGGGGCTTATTACTGATAAAAGTGGATAACATAAAAGGTGAGATTCAATTTTCAATTTTATAAAGAAATCGCATTTGGAAAATGTCAAGAAAATTACCAATTTCTTCAATTTATGACTATAAAATTAATTACCGAATTTATTTTTTTGGTATTTTTTACTAAATTTTTATTTTTTTTCTCGAATATTTATTATTGGCAATCAACCCATGAATCTATGGGTTATAATCCAACATTTATAAAAAAAAGTAAGTCACACTTAATATAATTTTTTGTGTGGTATGGTTTAGATTACTCTATATATACAATATTTTCAATTATCAAGTAGTCGTTATGATAAGACACGCCTTCTGAGGTCATTTGGGTGATATCTTTTTAGACGGGTTCTTGGTCTATGACCGGCCAGGGCACATGCCAGCGAATTTGGATGGTTCCTTAAGCGATCACCGTAACGTAATATTTGTGAAGATTTTGATTTCGAATATACCACGGGGCATCGGTAATTTTACGCAAAGTTTTGTTTTCTAAAATTTGAATTTTTTTAATATTTGACTTGGCAGCTGTTCCCCAGATTTGAATGCATTTAATACCAAGATGGCATTATTAAACTATTATATAGAATACTTTTATTTTCCAACGATAGCTTGCTATTTTTACCTAGTAGCCCATTTTGCCAAGTTTGGTTCTACATCTTGCTGTTATTATTTTAATGTGTTCTCTCCAACACAATTTTTTGTCGAGGTGAATTCCGAGATGTGATTGCGATGTTTAATTAACTTGGGTTTTTCCTTAATGAAAATAAAACGCTGGAAGATTTGTCACCATTATTTTTTAGTAGCAAATAAAACCATAGATTGTTATGAAAAATTGGATGGAAAAAAATTGAATCAATGGTTGTTGGTATTAGGTTCTTGAAACCGCTGGGACACGCGGTCATTCTTGGCTTGCTTGCTATGTTCCTCCTGTGCCTGAGCTTTAATAGGCTCAAGGTCGGTAAAGATAGCAGAAAACGCCACGTTTTCCGAACCGGACTATAGTTTGCGCGGGCCAAAAATAAAAATAAATCACAGATGCCACGCCCAAATAAAACCCGCTTACAGACGTTAAGAGTTCTCCACCAAAGGTAAATATGGAAAAAATTGTAAGCCTCCAGCGATTACCATCGGGACGGTTGTCCAGGCTAGATAGAAATTCAAAAATTTTCCGAAAATAAATTCCAAAATTTTTTTGAGATTATTCTAATTTGGTGACATTAAGGCCTTCTTGGTCACAAGCAGTTAATAAAGCTTCTCCTTTATATCACAGAACTCTCATTAACTAGCTCCATCAATTGTAGTCCCATATATTTTTTTTGTAACAACCAAAGTTTAATTTTTTTCCACTGCATTTATTAATTTATTTTTTTGAATGATTATTTGCATACATTTTGATGTGGCATTAACAGCATAAACATTGAAACAATTCAAACTTAATAACCATATAATAACATAATAACAATAATTTTCGGCATATTTAGATATGTGGATAGTTAGATCTTTGCGTTTCCAATTTAAATTCATATATAAGTAGATATAGATAGAATCAGTTTAACAGCTCAACAGATAAATATATATAGCAACAATGAACACAGCAACTAGTATTTTTTTCTATATGTATATATATATAATTTGAAGTTTTACTTTTTTGTATAACATTTTCACATAATATATTTTATAAAGCATGTTTCTGCATGTGTATAACATATATATAATTTATAATTTTTTTCACTACAATACGTTTCCTTTTTAGACAACTACAAACACAGTTTTTCACTAACAATTCGAACATTGACCATTTGTATATATATATTAAATTTGTCGATTTTTAGCTTGATTAAATTTTTAGCATTTTAGTTATTTATTTTTAAGGTATTTTGTATACGGTCCTTGGTGTATATAAATTTATTGATATGTATTGTTACGTCTCAAGTCTATATGCGTTGAAAGATTTTCTTTAGGGCATTGCATTATATAGTTTTTTTTTATATTATTTATATATAGTTTTTTCCAAAAAACGTTTTTTGCTTGCTAAACATTTAATATAGATATATATCTATTTTTTTTTAAATTTTGTATAGTTTTCGAATTTTTTTACTAACAAGCAGCTACGGACACATTTTACTATGTAATTCCAACTAAGTAGTAAGGTTTTGCTAATTTTTATTTTATTTATGAAACAAACCACAAATTAACAAGCATAGAATTTATAAGCTCTAATAATAAATTTATAACATTAATATATAAGTTCGAAAACTGCGGCAGGCCCTTTTTTTATATAACCCTTCGATTTTGATAATTTTTGACATGCATGGTTTTGCATAAATCAGAATTTTTTTATGAGTTATCGATAACTGATTATTTGGATTTCTTTCATATGTCATCTTCATTCAGCTTTCATTTCGATTTTCTTTTTAAATTTATAATTATAATTTCATAACCAAAAACAATTACTAGGCCAGATTAAACTTAATTTTTAAATTTAATATAATAAAATTATACATATGTTTGTTTCGAGAATTACGTTTTATACGACAAACAAAAATTTCTACAAAAATTAGTTTTTTGAAATCAATAATTTTTTTTTGCGCTCTCGAAACTTACAAAATACTTAAACGATTTCTAAAGCAAACATTTTTACACAGAATGCATCTTATTTTTGAATCCAATCATAAAACATATTTTTTAAAATTTAATTTAAAAAAAAGTGCTATTAAAATAATTCCCAAAATGGAAGAGTTCATTAAAAAAATAGCCCACATCACTAATTTTCTACGATTTAAGGTTGCCTGCAGTTTGACAAGCATAACGAAAAAAAATATTGCATACTCTAGTGCGCTGCGCACAAAGCTTTTCAAACTGTTTCAAATTCAGAATCATTTCTTTACGCATTTAACAACACTAACATTTATGCATAAAACTGCTCTAAAACATTTAATTGACTAGAGTTTTCTATATAGATGCCACATATACATACATGTTGAGTATATATAATAATTATAATTATATAATGTAAAGCAATTGGGTAGCAACTTAGTGAGCTTAATGATTGACATATGTACGATTTGATGGATTTTAAATAGATTGGCGGTGGTTAATTAAGTGGCTCAACACCGTAACTAAACATTTATATATATATATACGTATATAACACTTTATGTATATAACATAACATTATACATTGCTACTAGTTAACTACATAGTTTCATTTAGTTTTTTGTTTTTTTTTGTTTTTTTTTAAGTTTGGTTTTGAACGGTTGCTAAGGTACAATTTACTGATATGTTCGTTTCGTGTATACATTTTTGTTTGTCATATTGTCGTCATATTATGACATAACACTTAGTTCTCCAATAGATCGCGCATTATGTCCAAGGAATCCTGCAATGATTTGGCATAACGCGAGGCGCTTGTATCCTCGCAGGAATAGAACGCTGAAACGCAGAAAACAATTTGGTCCGGATGTGGATTATAGGAACAACCATAGCCGCGTGGCGTTACCGGACCGTAGCCCATAAAGCTATCCGTGCTGCAGGCCACCTAAACGCAATCAAAATCAGTTAGTTGCAAGTCTTAAGATCACTTCTTATGAACATATATAGCTTTATATATAGAGGCTAGCTTACGTGCGCCTGGTGCAATTTTTTTTGGTGCAGCTGTGCTTTACTAAATAAATTTATATTTAAAGTGGTGCAGTGAGAAGAATTTTGTGCAGGATATGTGCCAGGTGTAAGTTGCTCATAACGTAGATATACCTGACTGGTGGACAGCAAGAAGCACTGCGATATCTTGTACGACTCATCGGTAAAGAGCTCGTGCAACTCGCCAGTAACTTGCACGCTAGCCTCACGCAGACCCAACAATGGTATATCAATGCCACTGCCCAGTATATTCTGCACCATGACCTCGGTTTGGCGTGCCACAGCGCAACGGAACAGCTCACGCAGATGTTCCTTCTGTAATTTAGAGTACAATTTAGTTTGGAAAGTAAGTAAGGATTTGCTATGGTTTCTTTGAGCTGTTTCAGAGAAGTGCAAAGTCTGTGTCTACACAGGCGCGAATCTAAAATTGGCACAGCCGAGTCCGGTATAGTCCATCTGTCTATCTTCCCATCCTCTTGGTGACAAACGAAACAAGCAGACTACAGAGAATTTAAATTTGGAATATATACACTACCGTGCAAAAGTATAAGGACATCAGCCAAAAAGTCAATATTTTGAGTTTTTGATTATTTTTTATTGTATGTAAGCATTTTCAGCAAAACTTCCTTTTACAAAAACAACTGCCTAATATTGGAGCTTTTATTTTACCAAAAGGTTATTGCACTATTGCTTCACACGGTGCTTCGCAATAGCTTAAGTCATTTTTGATGCAATTTTGGTCGTTTCATTACTATAGGACAGTAGTCTATTATAAGGAAATTAAGTGTAAGGATGGCATAAATACATTTTATTTCAATTTGAAATCACTTTTTGATCATTTTATGATAAATCGACGCAATATGTGAATATTAGTTTATGGTAGAGAGACCATATAATTGCGAAAAGCGAGGTGGGCAGAGGATGATGTATATTTTATGGAAAAACATATGAACCGATACATAATTATTTGGAATTTGGAATTTGTAATTTCTTTGGAAACATCGAGAAGTAAAAAAAATATATTTAAAAGATTATTGGTAAGATTTCGGAGTGGTAAAAACGAATAATCTTAAAAAATTCATAATTTTCTTCAGTTCATTGCTCAGAGTTGATGCCAATAGTGGACCATAAAGTGTCCAAAACTACAGTTTAGCAAATCGTCCAGAAGTGCCCACGAAAGACGCATGTCAGGATGTCCAAATCTTGAACCACTAAAGAAATGCCCGCTTTGAATTCACTGTTGTAACTATTTTTTAATAGGCGCGCTTTTGCGTAATTTTTTGTGCAGAGATTTTTAAAGATTCTCCTTATAAGGTTGATTGTTTTTATATTTTCCAATTAGAAATCATTGAGTTCGAGTAGTCCGGGTGAATATAATTACTATTGGAGGGATTTGCAAAGAATAAAATGAAATTTTTCCTAGCGAAATTTTAGAAGCGGCTTGGTTTTTGTGCGGGGCGCGTTTAAAGCCAGTTAAACCTCGACCCCCTATTAAACTCATCCGAAATGAGCAGTGGGGATTACTGACATGTCTGTCTAAGCGTTTTGATACCATTCCGATGTAAAACTTCGGCGAAATGCTATTTTTTTAACAGGACAATGTCTAAATTCAAGTAGATAAGCTAGCGAATACCCTTTTTAGGGCGACTCTTACGGTCAGAAAGCCTGCGAATTTTCATCTACTTTATTTTTTACTTATTTCTCAATAAATTCCAAATATAATTATGTTATCGGTTTATATGTATTTCCATAAAATATACATCATCCTCTGCCCACCTCGTTTTTCGCAATTATATGGTCTCTCTACCATAAACTAATATTCACATATTGCGTCGATTTATCATAAAATGATCAAAAAGTGATTTCAAATTGAAATAAAATGTATTTATGCCATCCTTACACTTAATTTCCTTATAATAGACTACTGTCCTATAGTAATGAAACGACCAAAATTGCATCAAAAATGACTTAAGCTATTGCGAAGCACCGTGTGAAGCAATAGTGCAATAACCTTTTGGTAAAATAAAAGCTCCAATATTAGGCAGTTGTTTTTGTAAAAGGAAGTTTTGCTGAAAATGCTTACATACAATAAAAAATAATCAAAAACTCAAAATATTGACTTTTGGCTGATGTCCTTATACTTTTGCACGGTAGTGTACGTCTCTAATATACTGCTCCTCCTTCCATTTACTGCATTAGGTATCGTCTATAGTTTTCAAGATTTTCTACTGGCGAGACATAGACCTTGCTCTTTGCATTACCAAAGTAAGGTTAAGGTAGATTAGGTTAGTTAGACTGCTCAGTCCATGCCGAGATTAACCACAGACCATGTAATTCATTGTGATGCCTAATTATGTTATTAGAACAAAAAGGACGGTAGGTGGTGTCCGGGTGGTGATGCCTAGAAAGATGGTGTCTAGGAAGCTGGTCTCTAGGAAGGTGGTGTCTATAAAGGTGGTTTTTAGGAAGATGGTGTCTAGAAAGGTGGTTTTTAGAAAGATGGTGTCTAGGAAGGTGATGTCTGGAACAGCCATGTCTAAGAAGGTGGTATGTAGGAAGATGATATCTAGGAAGGTGGTATGTAGGAATATGGTGTCTAGGAAGTTGGTCTCTAGGAAGGTGGTGTCTAGGCAAGGTGGTATCTAGGAAGGTCAATGAAGGTGGTGTCTAGGAAGATGGTGTCTAGAAAGGTGGTTTTTAGGAAGATGGTGTCTAGGAAGGATAGATAGATATTTAGAACGGCCATGTCCAAGAAGGTGGTGTCTAGGAAGGTGATATCTACGGAGGTGGTATCTAGGAAGATTAGGTGGCAAAGCCGGACTTCCCGAATCCCTCTCCTTGTTGAACCATTTTGAGAATTTAATGAAAATAGCCATATCCGCTATGGGCAGATTTGCCGGACTGCCTTGATCTTCGAAGAAGGAACTACTCAGAAGTTGGCAGCGCAGTCACTTAGCATTAATTACCAACTCACGGTTGCACATTTTCTTAAAATCAGTTTTTGAGGATCAGATCTCATTTTTCTCCAGTAGGTTCAACTATACGCAGGATTGATTAAAAATTACCAATTTGGGATGTGCGGATTAAAGGCACCGCCGTTTGGATTCGGCTTTAAACTGTAGGTCCCTGTTCTGTTCGAACAGTTATTAATAGAGACCCCCTATGCCCTCCTTCAAGGGGTCTTATAGGGAATTAATTATTTATTTTTTAAATTTGGGATGTGCGACATCGATTCGAACAATGTAAAATCAAAAATTTTCAATCAAAAGTTTTTGTACGTTATAATACATTTTTTCATTAAAGCCGATTTGGAAGTTTACGGATAGAATAACTTAATTTTTTGTAAATCTTACAGGCCTCATAAAAACCAAAACAAATAGGATAACAATTAAATGGATTCTCACACTATAAATGCTAAATTTCACTTTGCGTGCATCCTCTTCCTCCTCACGATCACTTTCCAGCGGAACATTGGCTCCTTCACCCTGGCACATGGCCTTGGCCCATTCTAGGGCCTCCGTGCTGGCAGCGCGTATGCAGTCGACACGACCCTAATATATTGAAAAAATAAATCAACAGAAGATTTCGTTGGTTTTCAAAGAGATACTTACATGAAGAAAACGCCTGGTGGAAGCACTCTCATAGGTGGCTACCAAGTGACCATAGAGTCTATATTAAAGAAAATATTAGAACTTTTAAATATAGAACAATTTTAAAAATTATAAATAACAAAAATAAAGTTTAATTTCCTTAATAAAAATAATAAAAGTAAGTAATAAATATATTTCCAGCTAAGGCAGCCGGTAAAATAAAAATTACCTTTTTTTCTTAACACTGAAGTATTTTAATCGAATATTTAATCCAAATGAATAAAATTTTAAAATAAGTACTGTGTTTCCTACTTAGAACGATTTTAAAATTCAATTGTTTTAAATAAGGTTTGTTTTCAAAATATAAAACCCAAGAAAAAGAGTAGTGACTTTAGCTTTCTTAAATTTTTCGATGCATTAATTATGTAATTCGTTTAAAGATTTGGCTGCACGGGTCTAAGCTATATTTTTTTGAGAGACCGTCGATGTTTTTTTATAGGTTCCTGGGACTGAACTCGACTCTGAGATTAAAAAACCTTAGCTTGTAAGGTTTCTGAGATAAGCTCCATAATACTTCTTTTATGGTTTTTTAAGGTTAGTCAGTATACTAACGTGCTGTGGGTTCGGAGATAGATTCATTAATGACAGAACCATTTGGAGGACATGGTCTGAATTCTGAGACTGGAAATAGCTTTGTTTATTTAGCTGTTCTTTGAAATAATCAAAAACAACCCATACAGAATATTTATTCAGTGAATGAATTCTTGGACATTTTGTTTTTAATCATTTTTTTTGTGATCGCTGCATACAAAATTGAGGTCCGACAAATTCCAAGAAACTATTCTGTTTTAACAGAGTCCAAAGCTCGGCAAAATTCGATCAGAACGAAAATTTGGCTCCATATTTATAATAAATTTCATGATGCTTCCTATCCGTGTCATCTAGCTTTTTGTTCGGCTCGCAGGTGAGAGGTTCGAATTAAAGGGATTGGTTGAGAGTGGACAATCCCATATAGTGTAATATTTTTTCCATCATTTTCCATCTGAGCTCGCATCCAACATCGGAAAAATTCTAAAAATGGTATTCTATAAAAATTTGATCAGAACTGAAATTACGCTCCACACTTATTCGGGTTATCCTGGCTTTTGTTCTGCCTACAGGGAAGCAGTTCGTATTCCAAATTCAAGGGATTGTTTGAGAACAGAGTACACGATCATCCCATATAGTTTAACGTCCTTTTTTGAGCCACTTATCCCGCTTTTTGCAATATGATTGAGATTTAAGGTATGTGGAATCCCAGTGTTGGGAAACGAATTGTAAAATATACAGCAACTCCAGAAAGACTTGATATTAGTACCTACTCATATTTAGTAAAGCAGTGGCGATATACTCCTCAATTGTACTATAGACAAAGGTCAATATAGTTCCTATGTGGCCATATTTTCGACTGTGCATAAGCGGAGAACTCTTTCTTTTAATTCCTATCATCTTCAGCGGGACTGGGGGCCTCTAAGCAATGCTTAGACATTGACATCCTTAAAGAGATTTCCCTGCAGACCCAAGTCCTTTCTTTCTGCTACTGTGCCGAGCATTCACCGGACTCTGGCTGGTGGGAGCTTATGCATTAAAAGCCCCTCACCATGACGTCTGCAGAAGTTGTGGCGATGAGGAAGACCTGGAGACGGTAGAGCACCACTTCTGTCACTGCTTAGGATTGTGTAGGATAAGGATCTGCTTCCTCAAGTCACACTACCTTAATGACTTTTCGCAGCTTTCAGGACAGATTCCGAAATGCCTTTCGAGGTAAATTTAGTCCACTGGGTGGCTGTGATTTGAAATATCTAGAGGATCTCTCTAGTGGAGAAGTGTGGATAGTCCCCTATAGCGTTATCGTAACGGACCTATTTTTTGGCCAAAGTAAGTTGGGACGTCATGTCCCAACTGCCGCATTAATCTTAATTATTACTTAAATAACTCCTTTAAAGGTTGAACATTTTTTCGAAGAAAATTCACGAACAATTTTACAATACTTCCTAAGCCCTGAAGCAGGCTTCAAAAATATAATGCCTCATACCCGATTACTTACTTGTAGTATGCCAGCTGCAGAGAGAGCTGTATATAGACATCCGGACTGACCTGGCAGGATTTGATAAAGTTCTTGCCGTAGCCCTTATAGCGATAGACATAAAAGTCCAGATCATCAATGGCTCTGTGAAAGCAAAAACAAACTCAAGTCAAATCAATTACACACTAGCCGCATCCTCAAGTAGACCTACTTGTCTACGGTTATGGCAGCCTGCGCAAAACGTGGCTGCACTTCTTTGGTCACATGCCACTCCAAGCGCTCCGGCGGTGGCAAGTGATGCTGTGGCACACCATTATCCTCCATAGCCTGCTCATCAATATGCTTTAGTATCTTCTCCAGCAGCTGCACCACAGCAATGCCCTCGGATGTGGAGTGCTCATAGCAGAGACCCCAAGTGCCATCGGTGCAAATGATAAGCTGCATGGTCTTGTCGAACCAACGATTGCCTGAATTGTACTCGCTACCGCCGCCATGTATCATTTCATGCGCCATGTTTGTCTCATCGCGGCCACCAGCCATATGCACGGGGGGCGTGGCGCCGCTAAAGCCGCGTGCATTGAAATTCAAGCCTAGGGGCTCATCCAGACACAGCACCACCAAAGCTGTCTCAATGAGCTCGAAATTGCGCAGATTGCTCTCCTCCAACTGCAGTGACTCACGATCCTGCGCCCAGCGTGAGCGTGGCTCCGCTGTCAGCAAGCCCACCGGAGCGGGCTTGGCCGGCAAGCACTGAGCATCGCTCAGCACGTAGAGTATCTGTGAAGCTATTTCGCTCTCCGAGAGCTTGCCACGATCGCAGGCCTGCAGCACCACACAGTACATTTGATTGCGGCATATGACCACCACATGACGATCTTCCGGATGCTGCGTTTGTGGCAGATACTGTGAGTCGCGTTCCACGCCCGGACGACGACAGCTGCCCAAGAGGCGATAATACTGCGCCATGCACAGTGGCTGATTTTTTTCACGAGAGGCAGCACGTTCCTGAGGCAGTGCTCCGCTGTCCAGCATCTCCTTATGTGCCAAAATGCCATCCAGCAGATGTGCCGCAAAGTGTGCCACATCATGCACGGTCTTGAAGCGACGTGGTGGCAACACCATGCCAGGATTGGAGTTAATGGGCAAGGGTATGCGCACGTTCATGTACATATCATTGAGCCAGTAGTAATAGGCCTAGTTTTAAAAGGAAACATGGAAATTACATTAATGTGGCGTCTTGTAAATGATAAATTTAATTAGTCGGAAGCCTTGAAATATTATTGTCTGGGTGTGGTTCACTTATGTAGTGCTTTGCCCATAAAATTTTTCCAGAAAAACATGATTTTTATCGGTACTATTTTGGTTTTTTTGGCCAAATAGCTGATAAGAAATGGGCGGCTACTACGCTGCAATCGATAAGATTCAAAGATCTTTGTCTGGGCTGAAACGCAGTATATATAATGACAACAATTGCTGTACCAGAGCAGTATCACAGTTTCATCTATACAAACCACATAGATCTAGCTAATTACAGCGGAAATAGCAGCCCTAAGATGAAAGGTAAGCATAATAAGGAACCAAAAATCTACAAAATCGGGAATTTTAAACAAAACGGAAACAATTACGAAAGTTAATTTTTGAAAAAAAGTATCCTGCTCAAAATCGTATTTCAATTAGTTCAAGTGCGCAAAATCTGCTTTTAAAAACCTTTTTTAGACTGGTTCCAAACTGGTTCGGGATTTTATAATGCAGTCCGTATTCGAAGTGTATAGCTTTGAATTTTTTCAAGTATTCATAGCATCCTGCTCAACATCGTTTTTAAAATAGTTCAAGCGCGTAAAAATTCATTATAAAAGCTGCTTTAGACTGGTTCAAAACTGGTTCGCGGTATTTGATTTATGTTTTTTCTTTTTCGTCTGCTCTTCAATACCTCCTTGATAAAAAAGCAGTTCTAATTTGTATTTTTTAGGATTCACGGCAAGGATTTATTAGAATTCAATTCATTTCTATAATTCTAGTTCTTCTAATTCTAATTAGTATATCTTAGGATTCAAGGCAAGGATACATTAGGATTTAATTCAATTCTTTAAAGTGCCAACCAAAATAAAACTTGTACCGAAATGAACCGATTTTAAATTGAAAACAATGAAAAATCGAACGATCTACTTCTGACCTTCATGGATTGAACGAAGTTGGAATGTTCTAAAAATCAAACTTTAAGTGGAAAAAGATAATAATTGCGCAATTCGCATTAGCTCTCGTTCCGGAATTCGGAACTCTTATGCTCAAATAGTAGTTACCGGTACCATTCAACAAACTAGTTTTGCTTAACATCCATAAGCATCCTGCTCAAATGCGAATACAAAACAGGTGAAGTGCGCTAAAACTGCTTTCAAAAACTTTATTAAACTGGCTCCAAACTGGTTATTGGAATTTATAATGCAGTCAGTATATTCTATGCCTATCCATGAGAAAAATAGAAAGAAAGTGCACATCCTTCAAAGCGCCAAATCAAGAAAAACCTTGTTTAGGAGTCTTGTAGCGAATTGAACCGATTCAAGAAAAATCTATCTTGAAGTTTAACCATAAATCAATTATTATGGTTTCAAAAGACTTAACCGAGTTAAAAATCGAAAACTTGCTCCAAAACCCCTAGTTAAAGGCTAGTGATTCATAGAAATGTTCATAAAAAATTAAAAAGCATGGGATGGCTTCGGAACTAAGCATCGAAGTTCTGAATATTATAACACTTAAACTGACTCCAAAACACTTAATTGTATTTCATATGTATGCGTCATAGATAAAGTAATTTCTTCCAGAAACGAAAATTGAGGTAAAATTCCGAAGTTCCGAATTCAATAGAAATAATACTGTCTACAATCGGTATTTGACATAAATATTTTTTGGAAGATTTGCGATAGGCTTCGGCTAGCACTTCGTCCGACGACGACAGCTCGACTTGTGCGGACTATGGCAGCGACTACCGAAATACTCTCTTTAAACCTCGCTCTTTCTTAATCTCTTCTACCCCCTTTCCTCTCTTCCATTCAGTGTTTGCTCTGACTTTACTCAGCCTCGCCGCCTTGTCGCAGGCACGCGTCGACTATAAACTACAGTGCGTTCGTGATGAGGTTGGCATACGCTGGCCCAGTTACCATAGCAACTCGGAGTACTTCGTTTGCCAGGGAGTACGTGGAAACATGTTGACCGTACACTGTAACCCCGGCGAGGTCTTCACCTTTGTGCTGCAACAATGTGCTCCACCCTCATTGTATGTGCCCGCACCTCCGCTAGAGATTTTGCCAGTAGCTGGCACCATATTGACCCAATATGTTGATGATGAGCCACCACTAATTGGTGTACAGACAGACAATCATGATCACCCACTGGTGAACCATGAGCACACCGAAAATGAGCTTGTTCATGGCGAGGAGCAGTCCGTGCAGGAGCATTTGGTTGACCCCACGCCACCAACTCCACCCACACCACCACCAACTCCACCAACAGTGGCGAGCAACAAACCTCATGTGCCCGTGCCACCACCAAAGCCCGCCACCACCAGCAGCGCCAAGAAGCCAGCTGTACCACCCAAGGCTGCCAAGAAGCCCAGCACAACAGCCCAGGCTGCCAAGAAGCCCACACCACCATCCAAGGCCAGACAACCCGCGGCTTAAGTAGCGCCCCGGTTAACTAAAGCAGTTCAAAATGCCACCAACCAGAAAATCAGTAAAACACAAATCAGATCATTATATTGAACAAGCGGAATTTCATATAAAACTCTAAAAACAGCTAATAAATTTCTATCTGCAATTGGCCATGATTGTGCATGATTCTTTGGTAGGGGAAGTTCCGAATGATAGTATACCATATATTGGTAGCTTTGATCAGGTAATAGCTGTTTGTGAATACTTACAGCTATAGTATGTGAAACTATTTTACTTACAGATGCTTTTATCAGGGACTTTTTAGCGATAAAGAGTTGAATTTCAATTATGCGGAATCGGTTAAAACTTCAATGACATGAAGTCATCAACTACAATTAGCAAAAAAAAAAAAAAATTTAATGATAACAAATTAGTGTTTAACGTCAAAACAAATTCTGCATAAATATCAAGGGTAAAAAATATCATGGTCACACTAAAAGAAATTGTGGCCCATAGACCAAATATTTGTCTGCAGGCAACTAACTAGATTAATTAATCGCATCTGGCTATATGTGAATTACACAGACCATTGACAGTGCTTCCCAACACCAAAGGGGAGTTAACCTCCAAAAAAAAGGGGATTTTGACATGGCGGGGGTATGTAAGGAATTCAATTTTTTTGACGATTCGTGGCGCCAACAGGATTATTCTACGGACAA
Source organism: Chymomyza amoena (assembly GCA_037043745.1). Classification (NCBI taxonomy): domain Eukaryota; kingdom Metazoa; phylum Arthropoda; class Insecta; order Diptera; family Drosophilidae; genus Chymomyza; species Chymomyza amoena. The sequence goes on along the minus strand of JBAMAX010002737.1, from coordinate 91,632 downwards.
TTTTCTAAGCAACTTTGCCGAAGAATCCATAGGTCTATCTTGAACTTCGAAATTACAGATTATCAAAAATAGTTTTTTTTCCCTATAACGACAAAATTTAAAGTTTCAAATTTTGGATTTTAAAACCAAAACTTGTTATCTTTTGATCATATAGCCTTCACAGGACCGATTAGCCGAAAGATTTTTTAGAATCAAAACTTATATGTTATTCAACAGTTTATGAAGTTTTCGTAGACGCGTTCAAATTATTCCCAAGCACTTTACCGAATCGTAACAAAATCGGTTTATTATACATATTATATGGACCCGAAATATGGAAATACAGTAATAATCTTTTGAATATTTCACACTAGGTATGCCCCTTAACGCGTTTTCTAGAAACAGCATTTTTCGATTGCTGATGATTACTCGAAGACAAGTGATCCGATCGCTGTCAAATTAGTTTGCATCTCCTTTATATAGTTCTCCATACGATGAACCTCCAGTTTTTGATCTGATCAAAAATCGAATTTTGGCAGGCCAAAAACGACCAAAACTTTGGGAAAAATTTAACTTTTTTTTTCAACATGCCGCCATTTTGTCAATTTTCGATTTTTTTGATCGCCCGAGGTTCATTGTACAGACAATATGTTTTAGTTTACGAGAATTTTTTTTTAGGTTTTATCAACGGAGATGGCTGCAATCACTCCAGCAGTGAAGGACCTTTTTTATATGGCGCCGCCGGAGATCGTGTGTCATTTCAAAAATATTCAATATTTTGTTTCAAAAATTTTACTGTGTATTCTCAAAACATGTGTAAATATGCCCTCAAAATTTTAAATAGATGGATTCACTAGTTTTTTTTATTAATTCCCAAAGATGGCCTTTTTTAGGCTGTCACACTAGGTGTGCCTCTTAAGACCCCCAAAGTTAACTAAATTAAGGTCAGTGTGACCATAAAACTGAATATACCAATGTGCACTTGTATGAACATCTAGAGCTCGGAGATGGCAAGAGGTGGAGCAACCAAATATTCAGATTCGATGCGTTAGTCAGGATGTTTCATAACACCTCGAAAAAAGCCAAAGTTCTAGATGGTATAAAGATATCGTTAGCAGTAATCCATACTAAACTTTATTTTCATGATATCGGCAAAAGCTCCCATAGGGCCGTTATATAGCACCTATATAAAAAACTACAATCGTTTTATGCTTTTCATTTGTTAATAAAGATATTGAAACCAATTTCGGAACATTTTTTGATGATTCGCGGCGACGCTAGGAGTTTTTTAACGAACAATGCTAAGCAACTTTGCTTTCTTATGTTTTTGGGCTGGTTATGAAGATTTCGTAACCGCGCTCAAAAGCTTTATATGGCTCCCGAGCAATTTGACAAATATGAACAAAATCGGTTGGCTATATTATATGGCCCCCATAAGACTGATCGGTCAAAAAAGTATGCCATCTTTTCTACATGTTTTTGGGGTCGCTGAGTCTCAATTCGAGGCCAAACAAGCCCCAAATGAGTACTGTTGCACAATATTACATAGGTATATTTGTTATATAATACTAGAATAGATTATTGCCGTATAATTCGGAATATACCCGTCCAAAGTGGATGCTGTCAAGTTCAAAACTACTCATATTTTGGACATGGATCGTTTTACAACAGAGCAAAAGGCAAAAAGTGGTAAGGGCGTACTATGAAAATGGTCGTTCTGTGAAAATATTGAAAATAAATGAGGTCAATGCCGACGTAGTCGCCAGGAAAATCAATTCGTCATTTGTACGGAAGTAAATATACCTAGACCACTGTCAGTCGAATTTCAACTAGGTAAAATCGATTAACGAGGTGCAACAACTGAAGCCCACGGAGCATTATCAGCGTCGATTATTCAACAGATGCGAAAAGAACCAGATAAGATTTCGCCAAAAAAAAAACATAAAAATTACGATGTTCGCATGAGGGCTGCAGAATCAGTCTCGGCGGAAATTTAGGCGATATTATTGTTATTTACACAAATGAGTAGTTTTAAATTGCATTTGACTTATAAATTTTACCAATTTTGAATTGTCGCATAAAATGCAATTAACAAACTATCCAACAGATGTCCCACCCTTTATTTAAAGAACTATAGACCACACCCCCAAAAAAAAATTCTTGGCAGCAAATCTATGTTAAATAAAAATAGTTGATGACGAACTAGTGCTTAAAGAAGTTAATCTCAATGAATGATTTATATGATCGTAATAAACAAAAACTATTTGACCTTTTGCCCAGCCCTTGCAAACAATTTGGCTTGATAACGAGCAAACCTTTAATATTAGGTATAGGGCCATGCCTCTATCGGGTAACGCCCTGAGTTAGTAACTATTTTGTATGGGCTTGGAGTATGTCTCTTTCGGGCAACGACTTGACGCTTAATCAAATGTTGTATGTACCCCATTTTCTTCCCCTATTGCGTACAGATAAAAAAATTTGTTATTTTATTACAAAGTTTTCAAATATTTTTAGGTTTCCTTCTTTTCCTTATTTCGGAACTACTGCAAAAAACAGCCTAAGCAGACATATGGTACTAGCGTCTGTGGACCCACTTTATTTTGGATAAACTTAAGCTTAGGGCGGGTCTTTCAAATTTGGTCGAGAAAATCGATTCTTTTTTTTTTAACTAGAAAGCCCCATATTCGTAGGATATGTGTATGAAAGGATTTTTCGATGCGATCGATATTTATAGAAATAGAGCGTCTTGAACACACCTATGTAAGTCGCACGCGCTGAGGGATTTTCTAAAGACTTTTTCTCGGAGCCAAGTTTTTCATCAGAACTTGAAGCACAGGTCTTAATATATTGTTCCGGTTCCCATTTAAGCATGCTTAAAAGGTTATAATGTTTTGAATGTCTGTGTAAAGGGCAAATCACAATAAAGTGAAAAAAATAGTCGTTTTCGAACGTGCACATTTCAGTTAATTTTTCGGCAAGACTCATTCTGATTTAGATTTAGTATAAGCCATAGACAATTTTATTAATTTCAATAAACAAAAATCATTTTTCATTTCGCTACAAGAGGCTGGAAAACTGAAATTGGAACGATGTTCTGCTTGAAGAGGCAGACAAGAGCCGCCATTTTGAATTTCGTCGAGATAATAAAGTTTAATTATTGTATAATAAAAATCGCATTTTACAATCAAAACAGGAAGTTTGTATGTCTTTTCATCATGCCACAAAAAAATTCTCAAACTTCGCCTTATTATCGGCCAAATTTGAAAGAACTCTCACTTTTGAATTATCATGAATGATAAAATTCTTTAATTATGCTTTACTCATCTGAGATTATTCCAATTGTCAAGCAATGTGCCAGCGTGGAAAATTATCAAATTTAGCAACTAGTCTAATTAAGGCGAATGCCATGCCTCTACAATGATTTAATTTTAATAAACATTTTGTTCGCTAAAATGGGATATACTATTATAGGAACTTATATAGGGTATTCCGCTGTCTGTATACACGCTGCAATATATCAGTTAAGGTTAACTGAACCAACTAAATTCCGATAATGTTGACAAATCCTAATCGCTTGATAATAAATAATGACCCGCCATAAATTAACAAAAAAACTCTGCAATTTATATTCTAAGTTTAAAGATAAGCCCATAAATTAGGGTTATATCTTTTCGCCAAAGGTTCACCTTGTTGTAGGTATACCAGGCGTACTTTATACGAAAAGTTATTATTTCTTGATAACTGACGTAGAATTACAGATAAATATACTATATAGCATACTAAACGGCAATGTGTTGGGTGACTGGTGACTTCTCGATAGTTCAATCAAGCTTAATGTTATACGGCACTATCACATCATCGATGACAACTCAACTATAGATTACCCAAGATATGTGCAGGTACATAGAGTTATAATAGGCGTATACCGTATGTTATTACGTTTTAAAGACTTTTTCGCCAAGGTATATACAATTATTCAACTTTTTTTATTGGTTTTGTTTTTTGTGTGATATTAATTTTCGGCAATGCCGACGAAGACTGTGGAAACAAGTATTAATCTAGACGGCAGCTGATTAAAAATGTTTAACAATTATGAACTGAGTTGGCATGGCGTGGCATAAATAGGCTTTGGCTCTGCCAACAGTGATCAGTGATAGCTGCAACGAGTTACTAGCGAGACATACGCGAAAAACAAAAAAAAAATATGCAAGCGGGTAAGTAGATATAAACAGAGAGAGTGGGAGAGAGTCACTCTCAGTAACAGGATATAACAGCTGATCAACTATACATTTCGGTTATTTCCGTCTAGTGCTGATCATATGTTTGGCAGCCCTTTTGGGAGCTGCCAGCGCTCAGAGCGGGGATACCTGCTATGCGCCCAGCTATAATGAAACTATAAAGCCCGCTTGCAACAACAATGCGGCCATATTGTTGCCCAACTATGAGGATATAACATCGTACTATATGTGCCAAAATAATGTGCCCGTATCCATGAAATGCCAATCTCCCAATGGCTATTTCTGCTATGTGCTTCAAGCCTGCACCAGCTGCGCCCAGTTTATCCCAGCGGTGACCTGCAGTGAATTGTACATACAGAAGGAATGTGTTGCCATTGGCACGGGTAATGATACTACTGCAGCTCCCCCTACTGTTACCACTGTTGGTACGGACACCACGGCCAGCGCTAACACCACCGTTACCATAACAACCGTTACTACTACCACGTCAGGAAGCGATGGCACCACCGTGCCACAGCCACCCACAGAAGATGATGGTACCACCGGTACCGGCTCTGTGCCCACTGGCACACCCGAAGATGTTGGCACACCACCATCCCCCAATATTGGACCCTCACCACCTGGCCCTGCACCCACAGCGCCCAACTATGTTGACCAGCCACCCACAGCAAATACGATAACGTAAATTTCAATTATCATTCACAACAAGATCAATTTGTATTATGCGCGGTTTTTATTGAATAAAGTCCATAGAGCAATATTTTTGAACCTATCTATACACAGTCTGGCTTACCCAATTGTCCTCGGCCTCGCGTTTATCCTGCAAATACTGATGTAGTCTTACGCCCAATCCCTGAGCGGCACTGAACTGCTTGATGATGTTCTTGGTGCGTTCCAGCTGCGCCGTTGTGGTAATAGGCTCCAAAGCGCGTATATAATCGGCCATGGTCTGCTCTAGCGGTGGGACAGGTACCTTGGGTAGTGTCTGTAAACAAAAATATGCAAGTTGAAAGACTTTAATAACAAATATTTGGACTAGCTTAAAAGAGAATCCTTTTGCAACAGTTTTTTGGGTTAAAACGAATTTATCTCATTTGTATGCACGACATTATTACAGTCAAAATATAAAACTGGTTAAAAATGCGGGACTGTAGTGATAGTGATGAACGTGCATGCCGTGAGTTTTTAGTGTGTCACGAAAGCAGCTGGAAAGCAGCTTCAAACAAACGTGATGCAACTTTTGTTATCACAACTACACTTCGACTATTGGAAATTGCTTCAGGATAATGGACGAGGATTTTTTTTATCGATTCCTTAAAAGCATAAATTAGTTGCTGCTTTTTATATCGATGAGAAAAACCGATTACTGTGGAGCAGGATATAGCTTTCCAAATCGCATTCACAAAAAAGTGCTCATATCTAAAAATAAGTTAATATTGTCAAGTGCATCCGTTCTTCAATGGTCTTCTTAATCAAATCTATCTTCCTAGATCTCTTGAGTTTTATGAGTAGACAGACACACAATGTTAAATCGGTCAAGTGCTTAGGCTTACCTTATGAAGTGAATTTTGAAAGGAGGTTCCTCTCACAAAAATATATAGGAAAAATATCATCACAAATGCCCCAGTCTTTAATCAAAGATTTTTAAAGGAGGTAAGCGCTTTTAGCAAAACACTTATAACCTTACGGATCTCACAACCAAACAAAAAATGCCATTCACAATTTGGGACAGATGTTCGGGAAGAGTGTACCAACACAACAAAATAAAAAAATCGATGATCGAAAATACGTTGTTCGCAAATTTGAAAGTCACCTTACTTTTGAACACACCACGTAGAAACAAAATTAAATGCAATGTTTAAAAAATTCTAAAATTTACCTCAACATATTTAGAAAGTGCAGGAAAAATTCGGTGGCTAGCATAAAAATAAAGTCTTAGTGGTTTAGGAAACCAAAATCAAATACAAACGAAATCCCCGAAATCGAAAGAGCTGATAAGTGCGAGAGATGGTCAGAACATTTCTTGACTAGCGTAACTTTTAAGTAAATAGTTTCATGAAAATCCCGCACTTGGGAAAGATAAGACGGATTGGTTTGCTTATTGGCCATTAAAGTTGTAGGAGATATTGAATGCGAACAAGTTTTTTGATATCGATCAGTCAATTATTTGATAAAATATTTTAAGAATTTTAAGAAATGTTGGTTTCCAGGTCGATTATTTGATTAAAGGCCAATTCGATTTTAGCAAATGTTTATAACCTCAACATATTGAAGTCATTTCCATTGTATATGGATAATGCCAAACAGAAAATGCAGTCATAAAATGTATTCATGAAATGGAAATCAAATCAGCTTAGATGATCCAAAAATATTTGCTTTTAAGTACACTGAAAAAAAAATCAAGTATTTCGTGCTTAAATCAAGGAAATCCAAACTTTATTTGTATAAAAGGACAAAAATCTAAAATGTAGAATTTCGATCTCACATCAAACATTACGATTTTAAAGCCGAAATTATTGAATTAAGCTCATTATATCTTAGAAAGTAAGCACGAAATATTCTTGAAATAGGTAAAAAACATCGTATTTCAAAAATGTTGAGCAGAGATAACAAAATACTTGATGTATGAAAGTATGAAATATTCTTAAAACAAATTCTTCAGATTTTGTTTCAAAATCTTGAATCAAGTTCATATTTACTCTTAAGGTAAGTACGTAATGTATCTTGAGTCAGATTAAAAAATCTTGTTCGGAGCATATTGTATATTTGAATCAAGTTTAACCTGAAATTTAAAGTAAGAAAAATGTTATCTGGAATCAAGATTTTTTCATTTGTTTGCAAACAAGTACGGTTGTTATTTGTTTCAGTATTTTTTTTTTAAATATACTTAATTCTAACGTAGGTTCTGCTATTACGGTTAGAGTTCAAAGAGACACTTTTTTTAATTTCGAAAAAAACTGTTGCCTGTAAAGTCGGTTTTACGGGCGAAGATTTTACGTGACAACGTCTTGTTCTCGGTAGAATATTTATTGATATGAATATTATTAAATTGCACAATAATAATTCCTATTTGAGTGATTTTGTTGAGGATAGGACGATGATAGGAGAAATAGGAAATGAAAGTAAGTGTTTCTGCTGTAATGTGTCTTGCGAAAGTCAAGTCGATGGTTGTTTCCTAAATTAACGTAGTTGACTAAGAAACGTTTGATACGCAATCAAGATTATACGTATATTTCATGAAATTATGAAACGAGTTGTCAGACTTTACGTTTTCGTATCTCTTAATAAAATAAAATTTTCTCGGCAGTAGATAATAAATAAATAGGTATAAACGAATGGTTTGACAGAAGAAAGACCGAACTATGCTTGTTAGCATGCAAACAAAATAACAAAATTTTGTGTTGCTAAGGTAGCGCAGTGCGAGTTTCTATTTGTGCATTACTTTTTCCGCAGTTGTAATGCAGATTTTTGGCAGATCACTGCTTTTCTATTTGCCTCCGCTTACAATCCCTCAAACGAAACGCAGCGCTTGTAATCAATTACGTTTTCTGCGGAGGTAATGCAGTATTTCGGCAGACCGCAGAGGCTATGCGCCGCTGGGGTTAATCAGTTGCGCTCACTCAAACCTAAAAATTTTTTGTTAACTTGTTGACATCGTGAACAGCTTTAGCAACCGCTAAGTGGGCTAGCAACTCCATACCAATTCCTTTGCATAAAAACTAATGTAGAATTAAAAAGTTTAAATTCGTTAGAAAAAAATGTCAGAACGAGAACTGAACGAATTAGAAGTTCTCATAGCGTAAGCAACACCATTGCGCACTTCGTGTCGTGCCACTAGTTTTGATCACGTTCACATCTCTATCGTGCCTTTCTCTCGTTAGCAACACTCACACTTGCCCACGCATACGCACACTCGCACACACATACACCGAAAAAAGTATGCCCAGGGGACACAAAAATTTCCAAATCACACAAAAACGAAAACGAAAAAAAAGAAGGAAGAGAAATGAGCATGGAATGAATCTGACATTTGGGGCGTGCGCTTTGCCTGCCGTTGGTGGGTTCTTTCTTCTTTTTTTGTATTTCGTCCTTCTTCGTTTTATTTCTTTATTCCTGTCGCCTGAAACTTCAATTTCAAGTTGTGCTCTTCAAATTCCCCAGGAGCAACGCATACATTTATATTATTCTTGTTTAGCATTTCTATTAGATGTCAATGCAGTCATCGATTTAAAACTTCAGCTTAATGCAATAGTTATTGAATGAAAAATGTACAAGTTGACAGGGATTCAGATGAGTTAAGTAACACTCTGAAATTAAAGGTATACTACTATTCGAAAATGCTCTTCTACTTATAGCTAATGAGCTACAACATTTTGCACTTAAGCTAAATTTCTTTAGCTCAAATTGTTTCAACTTAAAAGTGTCAAAATGTCATTCACTGCTATATCATATTATTTTTATGGGATTTCCTTGATACTACTCTGACATAGGGTTGGTAAGTTTTATGAGTAAATTTAAATTTACAATTTTTTTATTTTGCAATAGAACTAGTATTTAAAAAGATTTTTTAATTAAAGTTTCTAAAATATTGTCAAAAACTATTTTCTCCAGGGAAGATTTTTTTAAGGCTTAAGTCGGCTCAGCTTTACTAATAATTTTAAAACAATTATGGTAGATTTTATGCTCAATTAAATTCCTTCTTTTTTATGAGTAAAATAATGCAAAAAATAAAAATTGATGTGTCGGGCATAAAAGTATAATGCAAAAATACCCGAGTAACGAGGTGAATGATCCTTAAAAAGGCAAAAAAGGAATTTTTGATTGGGAAATATTACCCTACTCTTCACAGTTATGTGTCTTAGTTGGGCATAAATACACAATTTTTTTAGAGTCTAATACTTTGACCTTCTGACATAATGAACACATCAAATATTTTTGATTATTGATATTGGAAAAAATTTTTTTAATGTTGATTGTAATAAAAATAATTAAAAAATTTTAAGCTTCAATTAGAGGAAACCTGTCAAGAACCATATTCTCACCGCTAACTCTTTTTAAAGGCCAACACATAGTGCACGTTTTAGCAAATATCCCAGCAGAAAAATTTATCCATAAACATCTATACACAAAATAATAAAACAAATTATATTGAATATATTATTTTATTTATTAAAAACAATTTCTTAAGTAATTCTAAATTAAAAATACGTTTATAAGCCAGAATAACATAGGCCGTCAGGCTCTATTATATAAAATAGTAAATCAAACATTAAAAATAGCAAATAAAAGCATAATATGATATAGTATACTATAAAAATTAAAATTAAAAAAATAATATTGTTTTTAATTAAATATTACACAGAATTATTTCAAAAATAGTGCTCTTAAAAAATTCGTACAAAATAATAATTTAACATTATGCGGTAACTAGTTAATTATTCATACATAAAAAAAATTAAATAAAAAATTTAAATTTCTTATTTAAAAATAAGTAATATAACAATTAATTTTTTGTAAATACTATACAATTTTTAATTAATATTTTAATAACTTATTTTATTAGAGCTTACAAATAATATTATACTTAAAAAATGGCGTACAAGTAAAGTCGGACGCGGACGTACTTTAGGATACCCTGTACCACTAGCTTGCAATAAAGTCCGGTTCCTTCACAAAAAATACAAAAACAGAAGAATTTTTAAGCAAAAATTATTTTTTTTGACCGATCGTTCCTATGGGAGCTATATGATATAGTCGACCGATTTCAATAAAAATTTGACACAGTGCGTAAATACCTTAAAAAAGATCTGAATGCCGAATTTAGTTCAAATATATTTACAAAAACAAACATAGAAACACATTTGCGTGCAATTTTGTATTTAAATATAACAGATAATTAAATTTTGGCCAAATCAAGGTGATCCTCATGGGAGCATTAATTCAAAAGATATAGTCATACTCAGTGACAATTTGAAACAATACTTCGGAACAGAATTCGGTTTGAAAACAAATAAAATGTTAAAAAAACTTTCCTTCAATCGAACCGAATTTCTTGGTTACCTAAGATATCTAGGCGTTGTCAACGCAATTCGCAATTAAAAATAATCGTCTAATAGATTTTTTTTAGTTATTTCAAGTGATACACACAAAAGGAGCTAAAAATAATATGTGGAACCCCGATATTCAATATAAAATTAAATATTAACAAATTATTGTCATCCTCATGCGATATTAATTTAAAGACCTAAATGTGTACTCCAAGTAGAAAATAATGATAACTGCTTAGCTCTATGACCAGTCTCTAACGAAACTAGGCATTACACATGGACGGACGGAGCTTAGACAGACAAACGGTACATTGGTAATATCGCACATTCTCTATTCACCCTCCAAGAACATATTTTAGGTATTGTCTTTGGTAACTTTAACTAGCTCAAACGTTAACAAAATTTTACTATGAAAAAAATATTTTGTAGTTTACATGATTAAATTAATTAATTAAAATCAATTTTTCCATTAAAAAAAGATTCTTTAAAAAATGTGTCCCAGCAGCTTACCAATGTGAATTCCACTCGATTTCGATTGACACTCGAATTCCAATAGAAATCTAGAAAGGGTATTTACTAAAACAAAAATTTCCCAGATTTAGTTTTCATTCCCCACCTGTTTTTTTTCTTGGATAACGAATATGCTATATTTATTCGTTCCCGGCTCACTTAAAGCTGACAGCAGTCAAAGTCAGCTAACAAACGGAGGAACTTTGGGATCTGCTGCTGTCAGTCAATTTTGATGTCTAACTCGAACATTTTATTTGGGGGGTTGTTGCTGCTGTGCTTTTTGCAGGTAAGAGGAAGGGGCGGATTGTCTACCCTCTGGTAGACTATAGTCCTGTTTACATGGTCTGGGCTGTCTATTGGGGAGACGTAGTTATACAAAAGCGCTTGTTATTTGCATTTGTAATTAAAACAAACAGGATTAGTGTTGCCTTCAAAGGTAAGCAGCAGGGGCGGATTCGGGGAGTTTGTTTTGGGGTATACGAAAGGAACAAGTTTCTACAAAAATATTCAACATGCTGAGTCAGAAATCAAACAGTGAAATAAATATCTTGTGGTACCCCAAAGATGTTTTCATCTAGATCCGCCCCTGGTTTCTGTGTATATTTGCCTTTGAATTATTGCAGTAGCAAGTTTGTCAAGCCCTTGTGCAAATATTTACACTGCGCACTGGCAAAAGGAAATTCAAATTATTTAATCAATTTTACTTACGTCAGGGAATCCGAATTCGTCGACGGACTCTGCAGTGGAAAGCCATTTTTTGGGTATGGATAGTAGCGAATCTTTCCATCCTAAAAAAGCACAAAAGAAAAAGATAATCAATAAAACATATGTTTGAAATACAGTTGATTAATCACTTATTGTTTAACACTAAATTTAATTGTTGACTAATTTGTTGTTTAAAATGTTAAAATAATAATTACTCGCTGAATACAAGACATTAGACTGATATTGTTTTAGCCCAACTGTGCAACATTGTTCATCATTGTCAACGTTGTTTCAATTGTTGTTGTTGTTCAAAAGTTGTTGGAATGTTATCAAAGTTGTTGAGTACCAAAAAAAAAAAAAAACCACATGTAGCTGTAAGAAGTTATCAAGTATACGCACTGTCAGTTGTCAAGACAAGTTATAAAATAAGATTAGACGTGCAAGTTAAAAGAAACTGATTAGCCCGAAAAAATAATAAAAAATTTCAAACCTCTCGAGCTTTAATCCGAAAAAAATGCTTTGGGGGCTAAATCATATTTACGTCTACGCAAATGACTTTTTTTCAGTAGATTATTATTATCACCTTTGCGTAGTCCCTTATTATTTATAGAATTTGATTTAAACAAAATTTATGAATGAATTTAAGTTTAATAGCAAGTTTCCACTGAAACCTGCTATTGTGTTGAAAATATATTCAAATTTTTAGTTTTTTCTTTTATATAAAGATTTAATGTATGTGTACTTTGAGCTTTTTGGCAAAAATTCTTTTTAAAAGACAAATATCGTACAAGCAACTTTTTTTATCTTTTGTTTTTGACACAACAACTGATATTCTTCATTGATTTCACGTTCTGATTAATTTTGGGGGAAAACCTTAACTTTACAAATATGTTTATTCGAACAGCCAAAAAGCTTGAAATCCGGCACTTTATATTCCAATCATTGAGCAGTGTGGTCAAATTATGCTCCAAATTAAAAAAGTATATAAATTAAACGTTCAATTCCAATTTTGTTTATTATCGATAACTTCTGTGCTCTGTTTACATAGTCTAAGCAAATTCATATCTCTTATGATCTGAATGAATTCATGAAAATCTGCCACTTGGGCAGGATACTTTTCTTTCGGATACTTACTCGATTACTTACGGAACAATGCAAGCTAAGGAAACACTTGACCATGAAAGTAGAATATAGTCTAAAACCAATAGGGAGTAGTCTTACCAACGATATCAGAATATCGATGCACGTCGTAACTGTACTAGAACCATCTCAGATAATTAAATTTATCTCTTTAATAATTGGACTGGCTTAGGAGCTCTAGAGGTGTTTGGTAATATCTAAAATCCGACACAAATTTTTATGGAGTGCGACTGTCTCGTTAGAAGAAGGAAATCCCTCTTCGACGATAACAGAATATCGATGCACGGCGTAACTGAACTGGAACCATCTCAAATAATTAAATTTATCTCTATAATAATTGGACTGGCTCAGGAATTTGGTAATAATCCGACACTAATTATACCCTGTACTGTATGGTACCAAGGGTATATTAAGTTTGTGCAAGCCGAAAATGTATGTAACATATAGAAGGAGACGTCGGAAACACCCCAAAGTTACCTAAAATATGATCAGGGTGAATAGAGAAATCGATATACCCATGTCCGTCTGTCCGTCTGTCCGTCCGTCCGTCCGTGTGAACGCCTAGATCTCAGAGATGGTAAGAGCTAGAGTTACCAAACTTTCACATTAGATCCCATATTATTCCATAGGAGGCAAGTTTATTTATTTTTTTGATATCGGGGATAAATTATATAGCTCCCATGGGGGTGTTTGAGACGACCTCGACAAAAAAAAAGCGTTTTAGATTAATAATTCGTTTGTTTATGAAGATATCGTAACCAAATTTGGTATTCGAAAGTTTTTTATAGTTTTCAATCACTGTACCAAATTTGATCGAAATCGGTTGACTATATCATATAGCTCCTATAGGACCGATCGGCCAAAATAACTTTTTTAAAGAAAAATTCGCTATATTTCGTTTTTTAATAAAGATATCGTAACCAGATTTAGCGTTTGGAAATTTTTCAGACCACTTAAGCAATGTGTCAAATTTTATTGAAATCGGTTGACTATATCATATAGCTCCCATAGGAACGATCGGTCAAAAAAAAATTTTTGCTTAAAAATTCTTCTGTTTTTGTTTTTTTGTGAAGAAATCGGACTTTATTACAAGCTAGTGGTACAGGGTATCCTAAAGTCGTCCGCGCCCGACTTTACGTCCGCCATTTTTTGTAACTAACCTTGCTATAGCGAATCCCTCTACAAAGAATGTTTATCTATTATTTTTTATTAAGAATTTTTGTAAGTATTCTGTTCTTCTGATTAACCGAATTTTTATATACATATAACGAACCAATTTTCTGCTCCATTGCCTATTCGCTATAAGAAAGATCGACTGTTCTTTTTAAAGTAATAAAGAAACAAGTTTGAGAGTTTTTTAAACGGTTCGGTTAAAGCTAATTTTAGACAATTTCTAAAATACTATACTATATATATATATATGGTACAAATTCTAGATCCTAAGATACGCATTGTAATTTTTCCCGGCCAATTTTTATTATTAATTTTAGCAATTTCCGTCAAATTTTTCTTTATCTAAAAACTGAGCGACTTCTATTGCAAATTCTTAAACATTCCAAATAACTTTGAAAAAACTATTTCGCTATAAAGCTTTGTCCTTGAGATCCCGAATATGAAGCATAAATTGCTAGGTTAAGGTATTTCGATGCTGCATCCTTTTAAGACTCGTTTTGTGGTTTCCCATTTCTAAGTAAAAAAAGTATTTCAAAAACGCGTTTGATATTTGTAAGAAAAACTTTTAAAATTTAAAAAATGTGGTATGAACTTTTACATGTGCCCCGATGTCTGAATAACCCCCCGAGCTATCCTTTAAAGTCCCTACCATTTTTCGACTTATTATTTGCAACGATTTTTTTGTGTATATTTTGGATCGATGAATACGAATCCGACGCCAAAACGCCTGTAGAATTTTAAATTTTCAAAAGACTCTTTTTTTGAGGTTATGTCAGAGCCTTGATGTGACGGACATTTTTCAGGGGCCGCAAAGATAGGTTATGGGGATAAAAAAATCAAAGCCAAAAAGTGATTATGTAAAAGTGCATCATGTAACATATTTTTTTTTTGAAAGGGCCAAAAAAATTATAAAAGCAAATTTTTAATTTATTTCAAAAAACTAAATTTTGAATTTGACTTTTTAACATAAAAATAAAAATAATAACTCACATTTATTAATTTTGATAGTATAATTATTGGCCAATTTTTATTTAAAAAATGTTAAAAGGAGTTACTCTGCAAAAAAATTTTTCTAGAACTCGGATTCGGAATCAGCAGCCCTAAAATCTTGGAAAAAAACATGCTAAGGAACTTTATTGTCATTTTTTCTGTGACTGTTTCATAGAAAAATTTAAAAAAATTTTATTATTTTTATTTCTGAGTTCGAAAAAATGCCAGCACGTCAAGTTTCTAAAACAGCCTCCCAAATAACTCTAGTGATTTATGCTTGTTTAACAACCCAACCAACAGAAGGCCCTCCCTATATGTGAAAAATATTAATTTAAAATTCTATACAAAATTGATGTCGTGCTTCACGGTCTGTTTTGACCGAATTCTTTCATGTTCCTCGGCAGTACGATTATATTGATAATTAATTTGATTCGTTGCATTTCTTCCAAAAAACACCTCCGTATTGACAACCTCTAACACACGCAAAAATCAGATTTGAAATTCATCGACGCGTTCATGAGAACACCCGTAACACGTGAAACATAAGTTTCTTTTATATATGGTATGACAAAAACAATTAACTAAAAAATATTAGTTAATATGGCAATGCATACAATGCCACACTATACAACATTTTTTTTTTAAATTTGGCTTAAAATTAAAAAAAAAAATGGTAGGAGTACCCTTATCATTTAGGGGTATGAAAAATAGATGTTGGCCGATTCTCAGACTTACACACATAATTTCATTAGAATCGGTTCAGCCGCTTCGGAGGAATATGGTAACTAACATTGTGATACGAGAATTTTATATATAAGATAATTTTATTTATTGTTTTAAGAAAAATATGAATTTTCAAATTTTATATCATTTTTTTTTTTGTGAGTATTGAGTTTATTTCAGAACACTTGGGTGATCGAATTTTATAACTCTCTAACTTTAATGTTGTTCAACAGCCAATGCAAAAGAGGCCCCACCCTATACATACAAAATATTCATTTAAAATTCTACACATAAAAGTTATTTATTTAAAAAAGTTTTTTTTTAATATTTGAGGAGAAATAATAATTTTAAAATGCTTATTATTTTTTTTTTTTAAATTTTTGAGTTTATTTCAAAAACCTGTTTGAATTTTTTCGGGCTTAAATTCATACTGAGCGGCTTTAAATCCAAAGTGTTAGTATAAATAACTTTTTGTTTTTGCGAACTTGCTTTTATAAATTATAGCTATTTCTCTTTTTCAAACCGTAAAGCCTTTTTAAAAATGTTTTCCTTTTGCGCCGAATTCTTTGCTTCTCTTTTTTGTTGCAAATTATTTTCCCAAAGTTACAGTTTTTATGATAGCGACAAACAGCTTAAGTTCTCTTTTATATTTTATATCAAATTTGTGTTATTTTCATTTAATTTAAGATTCTAGTAAGTGGTCTTGTAGCCAGGGCAGATTCCATTATACATCTTGCTTACCCAAAAAAGCTCACATTACAGCCAAGGCCTCATCTATCTACGCCAACTTATTTTATTTTTTTTTGGCTAAATGCAATTGAAACCCGCACATCTTATCTATTTTAGTTTAGAACATACCAAAAACACGATAGACAAGCAGCCATTTGTAAAACACACACACAAACACTCACACACATTTATAGCGATATTTCGTTATCGTGCAAGTTTGCCATTTATTGTCTTGCCAAGGTTTCCGGTAAAGAAAATATAATAAAAGCATTTGAAGTTGGCCAAAAACTCTTAAGCTTAAAGCTGGGCGCATTTCCTTTTTTGCTGTCTACAACTGTCCGTAGTTGTTTCCTTTAAACTTTGACTGTCATTGTTGTAATTCGAGTGTATAAGCACTTCCGGTTGCCATGAGTAGCGGCAATTTCCGGTATTTGCTGCCAGAGTCTCATATATTTCCGATTGTGTCCGTGTGTGTGTGTGTCCAAATTGATTGGACAAAATGTTGAACATTACAATTTGTACCAAATGTGAGCAAAATTATATTTCAGTTTTGGCACTTTAAGCTGAGCAGCCCCAAATATGGTAGCACACTTCATGGCGTAGTACAAATGAGCAAGATTTTTTATGTTTATGCTGTAGCTCAATTAAGGATATAAACAATTTTTTTTTGTTAGAAATACTTTAGAAGAAATGGAATCAGTTTAGAAAAACTCATATTGTTTTATTTGTCGATTTTTTTCAAATTTAATTTTGAAGCCTTGCTGCTTATTCGATTTCAAGGCGAATTATGTTAATTTTGTTTAATAGTTAAGAAGAAATGTTTATTTATTTAGAATAATATAGAAAAGATACATGACAATATTGTTTAGAAAGTATAGAGTCATGTTATGTCGATCTCTTCAAAATTTAAGTTTTCACATATTGAATTTTTCGTTTTGCAAATTTCCTGTTTATTCGGTTATCGATAGCTAAATATTTATTTTTATTTTGAATTATTTTATTTTCGATTAGCTGCCATAGCAAGCAATACCTTCTAATAGTGAAGCGGGCATAGACCTAAAAAGTTGCCAACTTATTTTCGCCCATATGTATAGGGTGGGCCATCTGTTGGTTTGATTTTTAATAGCATTTTAAATATAAAATTAGGTAAATCAAAATTCGAAATTCAAGTTTAAATCTACTCATTTATACATGAAAAATAATATCGCCCAGAAGGTCAAAAAATGCGGTTTTTAAGTTAATAATTCAGATTTATTTGTTATTAAAACTGTACATAGTGAAAAATTTTCATATTTATGTAATAAATACTTTCCGTGTAAGAAGAGAATATGTCGTTTTTTTATACCATTTATTTCAACGATTTTGTTTGAAATGATGGCTTCAATTAAAAACCTTAAACTAATAAAATAAATATTACGTTTTTTGTAAGTAAGCGATATGCCGAAGAACACTTATCAAAGCAATAGATGGCCCTTCCTATATATATACAAATTATTCATTTAAAATTCCATACAAACATGTTAATTATATAAAATATATAATACATTCCAAATTATGAGTGCTTAACAACCATACTGACAATTGGCACACCCTATATATAAAAATTATCATTAAAATAATAATAATAATCATTAAAAATTTTATACAAAGAAGTTATTTATATCAAATATATAATCTGTTTTATAAGTGCTTAACAACAAAACCAACAGATTGCCCACCCTATATACTAAAAAAAAATTATTTGTTCCAAAGTTATTTATATAAAAGAGCTTTATTTATTATTTTAGGATAAATGTTAGTTTTCAAATTTTAGTTTATTTTTTTGTGCAAACTATAAAAAATTGAGTTTTTGAAAATTAATTATAATGTAGCCAGTTTTATCTTAACATATATATAAAATTCACGTGTCACAATGTTATGTTCCTTCGAAGCTTATGGACTCACGAACGGCTGAACCGATTTGGCTAATTTTGGTCTTAAAATGTTCGTGGAAGTCCAAGGATTGTTTAAGGTTGAGAAAATATAACAAAATTGCGACGAAAATACTAAAAAGGACAATTTGATTTTCCAATACAATTTTTTTTTTTAATTTAGGTTGGCATTGTGTACATTGTCAGATTAACTAATATTTTTTAGCTAATAGTTTTTGTCGAAAGGAAACAAA
Organism: Chymomyza amoena; assembly: GCA_037043745.1. NCBI lineage: Eukaryota > Metazoa > Arthropoda > Insecta > Diptera > Drosophilidae > Chymomyza > Chymomyza amoena. The sequence goes on along the minus strand of JBAMAX010002737.1, from coordinate 73,234 downwards.
AAAATTATAAACGTTATAAATTTTATTTTATTGAGGCACACAAAATTTCATGAGTATCGGTCCAGCCGTTTCGGAGGAGTATGGTAACTAACATTGTGAAACTAGAATTTTATATATAAGAAGAAACTTATGTTTTACGTGGGTGTTCTCATGAACGAGTCGATGAATTTAAAATCTGGTTTTTGCGTGTGTTAGAGGTCAATGCGGAGGTTTTAAGCCTATTGCGATGTGTTTGTGTGAATTGGTTCGTGAGATATACGCATTTTTGTGAATATTGGTTTTTGTGTGAACATACTCCTCCGAAACGGCTAGACCGATTCTCATGAAATTTTGTGTGCTTATTGGGCAGGCCTGAGAATCGGCCAACATATATTTTTCATACCCTTAAGAGATAAGGGTTGCCACTCCTAACATTTTTTTCATTTACCGACTATACCTTCATGGTGTGTTCACGGGTGCGAACGCCGCGAAGATAGCCGCGAAGCCTTCCACACTCCTGTTTCGCGGCTTTCGCGGACGGCGCGTTACGCAATATTTTTCAATCTGTGGTTTGTCTTGAGTGAAAGTGAAAAAATAAAAAAAAGACATCCAGTCGCCATTATAGGTTAACATTATTAGTGCACGAAAACATTAATATCAGATACTGCTTACAATGCCGAGAAGGAAGGAAACTACCAAATCTCCATCAAACATGGTTAAAATCAATCGTACGATGTTTTCCAATCGGAAAGATTCCAGATTTAGACAAGCGAGCGAAGCGAGCGTGCCGGAGCGCAGCGGAGGCCGGCTAGTAATATATACAAATGTCTTGCGTAATAATATAAATTATAAATCAAGTAGTAAACGTTCGATTATAAACAACATAGAAGATATTTTGGAAAAATTTTACAAAAAATAATAAATTTAATAGTATAACAAGAGGCATACATTACCAATACTGAAAGAAAAACATTGTCTCTATTGAGAACCGAAACAGAAAATACATAATTTACAAAATATTAAAAAAAAAAAAATTAAAAGAAAGTTGTCTTGATTGGAAACCGAATATATATATTATAGTATATATGTATAATATTATACAAAAAGGCATACTATACCAAAAATTAAAAAAATGTCTTGATTGGCAGCCGAACCCGAAAATACTACAAAATCAATAAAAAAAAAAATAAATTTTTTGATTGAGAACCGGGGCCCGTTAAAACTTACTATACAAAATATTAAATAAAAGTCTTCTCGACTCGAGGCGATTTTTAGCTTTACGCCCAAAACTCTAGCTGTAGAGATACAATCTATTTTTTGTTGGCTTCTTGATGCACTTGCTTACAAATACACGCCTCTACATTCATCTTTTTCTTAAGTTACGGGCTTTCAAACAAGATTTAAAGTCCGTTCATAAGTTTTGTTCTCATTATAAAGGGTCTCAGCTAACGATTTTATATCGTTTATACGATGTTAACGCACTTTTTTTTTTTGTTTAATTGAATTTTTGCTTATTTTAGCATTATTCGCTGAGTTTGTCAAAATAATCAAATTTTAAAATCCGAATCCCAGCCATATTTTCGATTTCGATTAATTTATACGTAAATGATAAATATTTTGCAGCTACTTATTTTAAGAACTTTTTACGATATCATGTCGGAATCGGATTTTGAATGCAGATCGAACTTTTAAAGCCGAATCAAAATTGAAATAAGCAGCATATGGCAGTACATCGCAATATTAGTCATATCATGAAACATTACCCTATAAACCATATTTTACAATGACAGCACACACACTCCGGCTCAAGCACACTTGACGCGCCTTCTATTTATTTGTAGCCTGTTTTCAGGCGCACTTCAACTTCAATCTTATCTACCTTTGACAATAATAATAATAAAAATAATGTTATTAATAAAAATTGCCTTGTCCTTTATGACAATCATGATAAAAGCAAATGTTGGGAGTAAAGGCCACACGCGCCGCCTCTTACCCCAAAACAGCCAAACACAATAATGTCAAATTTAATGCAATTTATTATCCTTTTTTCATTATCTAGTCAAAGATGGCCCAACTGCCTAGTTGAGATCCATTGTGTGGGTGCTACGTAGTACGGGGGAGCAGAAGCTAATCGCACAATGGAGTCACGTGGCGGCAATTTGAACGTCCGTTCTTTTGTTCTGGAACTTTGTTGTTGTCTATACGTCTAGCTGTTTGTCACTAACCAGTTAAAGGAAGTGGGGGGGCTTCGAGGGATTACCAGACTTGTTACAACATTAACCGCAAGTTGTAACCAAATGGCTGACGCACTCGTTAGTGACGCCATAAACTTTGGCCAGCAGGGAGAGCGGCAGAGTAAGAGCGTAACCTTAGCTAATGACATTTGGCGAGTTTCTTGGTGCGATGGAAGTTTCACACTAAATTGTTATAAATTGTATTAGGAAATGTGCGTTACAACAAAGTGACGTTGAAAATTTCAAATAATGTAATTAAAGCATTGGTTTGGGATTTTCGAGACGGTCTTATTTTTTTTGTTAGGTAATATTTCACGGAGCGAAGTTTAAGTGAACTTCAAAAAAGAAAAAATTATGAAATACACTTAATAGAGCAAATATCAATTTACGTTAAAAGTTTTGTCAAACGATATTTCACTTTATCTTGGTTTACTTTAGACCATTTGACAATGCCGACATTGTCCTTTGATGCGGCATTACCGTGGCAACCACTTGAGCTGCTCTAATGCATAAATTCCAATTAGAAAGTTATCCTAGTTGTGGCGTTAAATGAAATAAAATTTGTATGCTCTTTACTTAGCTGAATAAGGGGAATATTAGTTAGTAGTGGAAGGTATACTTATGAGGGTTCATAAGCTGCTGTGGCGTTGAAGTTTTTCAATCGAACTCAGGGGTCTACTTTTGCAAAGTTGGTGAGGCTGCATCTGAATTGATGGTTTAAGAGACTATAATACATCAGGCTTCTAATAGAGCTTCTCTCGGACCCTGAAATGCCTGGATTTATTCTTCACTAGATCTCAGGAAGTAACTCTAATGAGGTTAGTGCCGCTAAATCTGGATCTGAGGCTTAAGAAACTATAATACATCAGGGGTGTTCTAAATTAGCTTATTTATAACCCTGAAGTGCCTGAACTTATTCTTCACTCGCATTCAGGGGCTGCCCTTAGACCAGGCGCTACCTGGATTTATTCTATGCTCAAACTCAGGCCACACCACTTCAGGCATTTGACGGAGCTTGTCTTGTAGCCCTAACATGCCTAGGTTTGCTCTACCCTCGAATTTCGGGTTCTACGCTTGTGAAGTTAGTAACGCTGAATTCGACTTTAAAAAAACCATAACAGATCAGCATTATTGCGAAACTGAATCTAAATCTGAGGTTCAAGAAACTATAATACATTTGGGTTCTAACAGAGCTTATCTCGAACCCTAAGCTGCCTGGATTGATTCTTTACTCGCTTTCAGGGGTTACCCTTGGAAAGTTGATGTCGTTGAATATAAATCTGAGGTTCAATAAACTAGAATACAGAAGGGTTCTAAGAGAGCTTATCTCAGACCCTGAAGTGCCGGGATTTATTCGACCAAAGCATTCAGAAAGCTACCCTTATAAAGTTGGTGCCGCTGAATGTGAATCCATGGGTCAACTATATCACTTCAGGGTTCTGATGGAGCTTGTCTCGTAGCCCTAACGTGCGTGCATTTTTTTAGAGGCTCAAAATATGTGTGCCTGTGATGTTACCATGTTCAAAGAAACTTTTATTCTTAAAATAAAGCTTAAACGATTTCAACGTTTTTCAAAATTATACGAATTTAAAAATTCAGAAGAATACAGAGATTTTATAGTCGGAATAATCCGCCAACTTGCGCATTACTTAGATAGGTTAGGTAAGGTTGAGTAGGCAGCTCAGTCAGTGACTAAGATCATCTAACGACCACGAGGTCCTTTGTGTTGACTAATTGTGAAAAAAGGAGTTGGGGGAGAGCATAAGATAGCTACAAGCAGAATTAAAAAAAAAAATAGCTTTGCGTATGCAGTTCCTAAAATGAAGAACCAAAAGTCTCTTATAAATAAAAGTATATAATTTGTCATACTCTTCGGATTACCAGCAGTTGATTTCATAAGACAGTTTTTCAGCTAAAACCCTTTCCCATATCAAATTAAAGTTCTAAATCAAAGTTTGTTAAAACCATTTTATATCGCAAGAAATCTTCGAAAATTGGAGAGGGTATTAATGTCGTTATATATGCAACAGCAAATTTCTTAAGGCTGTGCTTGTGATAGTACATACATTTATTCCTATATTTGTTTATATGCACATGTGTCTGTTTGTTTATGTAATGAAAATGAATTGCCGCGACATGGGACCCAGTTCCCGGTACCGGCGTAACTCGAGACAGTTACGTTGGCAAAGTATTCCTTAGCCAGGGGCATGCAATTACCTGTTCCATATACGAGAATGAGTCGAGGGGCATATAATATGCCATACGTTATGACCACATACCATATATGAGCTGATGGGTTTCTGCGCACATGTTAGTGGTGGTAACAGGTTGCTCCACATGAGGGTAGTTGTGTGAATTTCTAATTTTATGATAGTGTGTTCTTTTGAAAAAGCAAATGGCATTGATCCAGAGGCGAGTTTAGAAGTGCTATACCCCTCAAAAGATTTTTATTTCTTAAAAATTCTTAACATGTTTCAAATAAGTGTCATTACCTATTCATTCAGGAGAAAACTATACATAAAAAAAAAACATACAAAAGTATACACTTTTTGGGAATTACATAGAAATTTTTATCTATAAACAACGAATTCGGTTTCTGAGAATACATTACAGATACATTATGCTTGTGATTGCCCATCGTTTGCTCAGTAAATCCAATAAGAAGAAGACTTAAGAGCAGATGCATCAACCATTTATAGGGTGGGCCATCTGTTGATTTGCTTATTACAAACTTATAATTCGAAACATATCCGTCCAAAGTGTATAAACCTCGAAATAAGTCAAAACTATTAACTTTTGGAATTTGGTCTTGGGGGGCTTCTTCCCTTCGGAGTGTAAATATTTCGGAGCTCGCAAAACACTTACAGTCCATGTTTCCAACATTCCGCCAATGGATCGTTGTACGATATAGACATAATATAAAAATTGTTGCTCTGTGAAGGAATTGCAGTTGAGGCCAGTATCAACGAGTCATCTACTACTTTGAAACTAATTTTATATACGGATCAGGCGGAACGTTTCAATGTATTGTAGAAGAGTCAGATAAGAAACTAACAGTTGGCACACCCTATATTTAAAAATGTATGCATTAAAGAGATAGTACCAAAAGTTTTATGTACTGGTACAAAATGGAAAAGCCCACAAATCATATCCCGCTTTTTTTTCGTTAGTGTTACCGAAATCACAAGGACGTATTTGTACCAAACTTTTCATTTCGACCTAAATGTGGATTAGGGAAACCTTAAGGCTATTAGAAGATCAGTAGCTTCGATAAAGTTATTTTAAGTTGCTTTTTAAGCTTCGTTGTTGAGGACCTTAGATCTTATATAACACCACAAAAGTATTTACGTCAAACAGGTGCAGATGCCTTGTGACTAAATGTATTTAATCCATTGTATACAGAAATTATTTAAATTTAGTTTTGCTTACATAATTGCCACAATAGTTTGCTATATAAAGAACGTAAAATACGATCCTCAAGCACTAACTAAAAATATCAGAATCATGAAGTACTTAACATTTATTTGCATCTTTGTTTTGTTGGGCCTGGGCTTAACAGAAGGTAAGTTTTTCAACAAATAATGAGTCAGATATATTTTAAGTGTTTTTTATTCCAAAATTGAAGCTAAAACTACGAAAATAAAGAAAGACTGAGGCTAACATGGTTTTCTCAAGAATCATGAAGTCTTAACCAAAATAAAATTTGTTTTTAAAAGCATATAAAAATACGTATTTTTGGAAAAGTTGGTGATTTCTGAGTTGAAATTTGAATATGATTCCAAGTGTCAAATAAGCGTCATTCGATAATACTCTGACTCGTTTTTCTCTAATAAGTATAATTTTTCAAAAAACAGAAAGAATAATATTAAGCCAGCTTGTTTTCAAAGCTCTTTAGAAACGTAAATACTTTACAGACCTGAGCTGATAGAGTATTTTATAGTCGTGATATTGCGTCTGCACCCAACGCAATTGCTTTCCAATTGATTGATGGACAGATCACATTTTTTTTTTCTTGGCCAAATTGACAGCCTGCTAATCAGATATTCATGCGTCATTACAATCAGCCAGACGAACTTCCTGGGAAGAAACTTCCGGCCGTTGGGAACAAACTCAAGCCGAGGGGGTTCGTCTGTGCTCATGTGATGGAGCTGTCAAGTTCAATTTGTTAGCAACTGTCAGTTAGTTGGAGCTTTACTGATTACTTTTCTTTATTTGGCCAAAAAATTTGGCGCTAACTCCATTAGCATTTATCGATATATTAACACATTATGATTGGATTGGCATTTGCCACATATGCTTGGGCCCATTCACGCCTTAACGACAAGTGTCTAGATCCGGGGCTTATAAATAACACGCCCTCATTTTAAATGCCGCAATAAATGCGCACAACAGGCTCATTATTAAGCTACAAAAATCACGCTCGAAATCCTGGAAAAAAGCGCAATCATAGCAGATCTTGGTGGAGACGACAGTCAACTGCTGCCGCCTGTCAGACAATGCGATAAAAATGTAATCCCAATGAAAAATAATGTTTCTGCTATAGCATGATTCCAATTTAGTCAACAGTCAACCCTCAGCTCATTAGAGGCTAGACGCAGCAACCGTACCAAATGAAGGAGAAGAATTTAAAAAGGCAAAACAAATCCCGGCATGCGCCCCCCCGCCCTCCTGAGCTCATAACCAGTCAATCCCGCGACACGTTGCGACTACATAAAACAGCAGCCAGCTGAGCAGGAGCAGGAGCAGCACTGGCTGAACCCCCACACAACCGCAGCTGGCTGGTACCGCCGTGTCCGTGCACGGTTCGGGGTCACAACATTGTGCAAACGAAATGAATGAAAGAATGAATGAATGAGTTTTTGCTGCAAATCTTTTGTTCACTTTTGCCGCTCGTAAAAAGGGCTTCATTTTGTATGGTTGCTGGTGCTCTCAAAGAGCTTGGGTCTTGGGGTGGCAGCTGCTGGTTGCTTCTGTTGTTTACTACCGCCTGCACGCACGCACGCACCCAGCAATTGAGCCGTAAATCCTTTACGGGTCTTGGAAGTTTTCGTTGCCCGGCTTTTGCCATTCTATTTCTATGCTGGCTTCTTCTTATTGTGCTACCTTCAAATGCTGAAATGGCGTGCCAAAAGCAAAAAAAAAAAAGCTTAGCATACTTTTGTGCGTCAAACTGAAATTAACTGCCGCCTTACCTGCAGCTGCTGGCCCACCTATCCTCCCCAGCTAACCATCCATTCAAATCTATTATAATTGTTCGAATTGAAACAAGCGGAAAGCGTAAATTGCTTACGTATTGTGCTAAAAATTTCTCAGGGCTAACAAGTTGGCCAAACAATTGCGGCGGGCACGTGGACGTATTGACTTATTTTTGTTGTTTCACTTGCTTGTGGCTAGCCATAATCATTCGGTGGATGCATACACTGAGAGAGATAGATACTGGGAAAAGCCAATGCGTAAAATGACAGACTGAATAGTTGGGAATATTATCGATCTGAACCACAAACGAGTCGTTACAAAGACTGTCTTTTACGTCAACAGCAGAAATTTGCGAGGGGTTTGGTCAATGCCAATCTCAAAAGCAGTTTGAAAGGACGCACCTTAAAAGATCTTTATCCTCCCTTCTTATCCGATATGCAAATCTATAAGATAATGCCCTTACCGTCCACCTTTGCTGTTCTGGACAGACTCTGGTTTGCCTTCCACCTATTTCGATCCGATAAACGAAAAAAAAGGACATATTCTAATTAATTTTTTTTTAGACAATATAACTAGATTAATTGTGCTCCAGTTAGACCAAACGTTGAACTTAAGTTCGGTCAATTCTGGGCCCACCTCAAGCTATTTACTAGGGTTAGGTTAGGTTAGGGCGGCAGTTGGGACCGACATCCCAACTCACTTAGGCCAAGGGTAGGCCGTTTGTGATACCGCTAGTGAGCCAATTCACTACATTTCCCCACTTGATGGGTCCCCTGCGAAAGTTGAGGAAGCCATCCGGCTGCCTGAATAAACCTTAAAAGGCATTTTGGACTCTGTTCAGAGAGCTGAGATAGATCGTTTAGAAAATATGATTGTAGGAACCTAAATCTTTTTCTGCCCAGTCCTGGGCAGTGACAGAAAAAGTGTTCCACCGTCTCTAGCTCCTCTTCATTGCCACAGCTTCTACAGAAGTCGTGGTGGGGAGCATTCAAACGGGATGCGTGGTTTCCTACCAACCAGTGTCCCGTAATGGCACGAATGACAGATGAGCACTGGGCTCTATTCAGACAGCAAAGTTTTTTGGTTCTTTTACTGCAGTATTTCGGCCAGGTTTGCCGCGAGATTCTACACGTGTTCGATGTCCGATTCCACGTTTTATTTGCACAGAGAGCGAAAAAGTTTCGTATTCTCAGTTTACAGCTGGCCATGGGTATACCCAGGCCCTCCTTATCTTGAAGGAGGATGCTGGTAGTTCCTTTCCTAGCCAGTTCATCCGCAATGCAATTTCCCTCAAAGTATTTAGTATTAGTGCTGATTCACTTTGACATGTCATGCCTGAATTTACAGATGAATATTACAAAAAATTGCAATTGAATTTAGTGCTGATTTATTTTTGAGCCGTACACTCTAAAGAAGAAGTGATAGATCGTTCAAAAAATAGGAAACTATAAATTAATAGGTTAAGGAAAGGATCATTCAAATTAAAATTGAATCTACAAATTTGAAAGTCTAAGGGCGAATATAGGCCACAAATTTCAAAAAAGCAGAAATTACTTTTGTATCGATTTTATATTTTCTGAAAAAAAAAAACAATATTGGGGTCCTAAACGCAGTGATATACTAAAGCGATATAAATAAGCTTGATCGTATAGGAGTCGTATAGCCTATTAGACTAACAAATTTTAATCAGTATTGAAAAAAAGATTTGAAAGGTAATAGATAAAATCATTTCTCGTAGTAGATCTACCTTAAAATATGCGTAATAGTTTGTACTTTCGTCTCAGTGATTAAGCATTCGAATTGAATTTCTTACCGACTAAAATGTCCCTTAGAGTTACAGATTATTAAATTATAGAGTAACGAAGATTAAAAATGTTCTAGAACAAACAAAATTTATACAATCACTTTAAGCGTGAAAATATTTTCTTTTTTCATAAATTTCAGATTCATGTAACATAATACAGTGATTTATTTCTTTATCTAATAAGCAATAAGTAAACCCTGTTTAGCGTAAAGATAAATTTCAGATGAATATATTTTTGGATTCATATATTTAAAGTAATAATTTTAAGTAGCCGATTTTTTAATTTTTATCACTTATATCAAATAGATCAAATGGCATTAATCCAGAGGCGAGCTTAGAAAAGCTATACCCCTGAAAAGATCTTTATTTCTTAAAAATTCTTAACATGTTTTAGATAAGTGTCATCTTTTGATTTGGGAGAAAACTATATATAAAAAAAATTATAAATTTGTATCTATAAACTACGAATTTGGTTTCTGAGAATCTTCAGAACTTTTTCTTTAGCAGATACATTATGCTAATGATTGCACATCGTTTGCTCAGTAAATGCAATAAGAAGAAGACTAAAGAGCAGATGCTTCAACCATCTGTATAGGGTGGGTCATCTGTTGATTTGGTTATTAAAAACTCATAATTCGAAACATATCCGCCCAAAGTGTATGCACCTCGAAATAAGTCAAAACTACTAACTTTTCGAATTTGGTCTTGTGGGGCTTCTTCGCTTCGGAGTGAAAATATTTCGGAGCTTGCAAAACACCTACAGCCCATGTTTCCAATGTTGCTCCAATGGATCGTTGTATGATATAGACATAATATAAAAATGGTTGTTCTGTGAAGGAATCGTAGTTGAGGCCAATATCAACGAGTCATCTACCACTTTGGAACTAATTTTATATACAGATCAAGACGGAACGTTTCAATGGATTGTAGAAGAGTCAAATGAGATTTCGAAGTTTTTCATACCAACTAAGTAGTTTCAAAATTGCATTTGGTAGATTCATTTGTACAATTTTTATGAAAATTATACGCATAAAATGCAATTGACAAGCAAACTAAACTAACTGCTAACAGCACACCCTATAATTAAAAATTAATGCATAAAAGAGATATTGTACCAAATTTTTCATTTCGATTTAAATGTGGATTAGGAAAATCTTAGGGTTATTAGAAGATCGATAGCTTCGATAAAGTTATCGTAAGTTGCTTTTTAACCATTTCTACTTTCTAAGCACACTTTTAAAAATCCACTGGAAAGAGATCGCAATCTCACAGGGCACAATCTGATATTTTTCATGGTTTCTACAACGAAACTTTTGTAAATACATGAAATGTTCCGGAGTAGCTCCAAGTTTTGGATTTACAACAAAAATGGTGGTCGTGTTGAGGACCTTAGATCTTATGAAACACCACAAAAGTATTTACTGCCATATGACTAAATTTATTTAATGCATTGTATACAGCAATTATTTAAATTTAGTTTTGCTTACATAATTATCACAATAGTATCGCTATATAAAGAACTTAAAATACGAACCTCAAGCACTTACTAAAAGTATCCGAATCATGAAGTACTTAACATTTATTTGCATCTTTGTTTTGTTGGGCCTGGGCTTAGCTGAGGCTGATGGTAAGTTTTTTAACAAATATTAAGTCTGATATATTTTAATTGTTTTTCATTCTAAAAAAAAAAAGTTTAATTATAAATTCTTTTGTAAAAATAAAAAGTGCAATAATATACATGGTTAGGTTATCATTGTTAGAACTATTAAGCTACGCCTATTTATACAAAATACAAAAAATCAACTTTTTATTCTAAAATTGAAAGCACGCAACATTCAATTAAGTTGGCATGTCGAAATTCTATAAAAAAATAGGGCTGGTATGTGAAAACTTTAAAACGAACGAGGTGGCAAGTCCAATTGTTATTATTAGCATTTTTCTGTTTGCTCGACCACTTCAATTAATGTTATAATAAAAAAATTTACTTTTTTATGTAATTTAATGATAGTAAATTTAATATTTTTATGATATGACAAGGACAACGAGTCAAAGCTAATAAGATATAGTTAAAATAAATGTGCCAGCCATAGCAATAATGCACCTTAGTTTAAAACCTATTCAAATCAATTTTAATTTTAACTTTTCAAAATGAAAATTGCGCAATAACTTTTTTTTCCATTTATTAATATATTTTTCTTTCTTCATATGGTATTTAAAATCTGACTTTCTTAGACAATTAGTAAATTTCCTAAATAATAAAATGCTAAGTACCTATGACAGCAAGTTCAATTCAATTCAACGTATATCTTCTTGGGCCTATTTTAGAATAAAAAACAATTAAAATATATCTGACTCATTATTTGTTAGAAAAACTTACGATTAGCCTCAGCTAAGCCCAAGGCCCAACAAAACAAAGATGCAAATAAATGTTAAGTACTTCATGATTCTGATACTTTTAGTAAGTGCTTGAGGTTCGTATTTTAAGTTCTTTATATAGCAAACTATTGTGATAATTATGTAAGCAAAACTAAATTTAAATAATTGCTGTATACAATGGATTAAATAAATTTAGTCACATGGCACGTGGAACTGTCTGACGTAAATACTTTTGTTGTGTTTCGTAAGATCTAAGGTCCTCAAGACGACCACCATGTTTGTTGTAAATCCAAAACTTGGAGCTACTCCGGAACATTTCATGTAGTTACCAAAGTTCGTTTGTAGAAACCATGAAAAATATCAGATGGTACCCTGTTAGATTACGATCTCTTTCCAGTTTTTTTTTAAAAAGTACCGACCTTCTAATAGCCCTAATGTTTTTCTAATCCACATTTAAGTCGAAATTACTAACATTAATTAACACTAACGAAAAAAAAGAGGGATATGATTTGTGGGCTTTTTCAATATTGCACCTCTCTTTTATGCTTAGATAGATAAGTCTTTTTGAACCCAAATTTGTGAAAGTGAAAATTATGACTTTTGATCTTCTTTCGACTCCATTAAATACTTTCGTATCATCTTTAAATTTTGCAGGAGCTCTTTCAAGGTATATTGTAAACTTTAAGCAATTTTAAAAATTTGCCAAATCCGCGGCGGCCCCCCAATGTGCACCCTTTTCTTTTCAATAGAACTTTAGTTTTTTCTTTTTTAATTTACCAAATAAGTAAGTTTTTTATAGTTCTTTAGCACTGTACTAAATTTGATCAAAATCGGTTGACCATATCATATAGCTCCCATAGGACCAATCGGTCAAAAAACACGTTTTTTATACAAAATTCGATGTGTTTTGTTTGTTTGTAAAGATATTTGAAATAAATTTGGCATTCAGATCTTTTTTAAGGTGTTTAAGCATTGTGTCAAATTTTATTGAAATCGGTTGACTATATCATATATGTACTAGCTCCCATAGGAATGATCGGTCAAAAAAAAAATTTTTGCTTACAAATTTTTCTGTTTTTGGTTTTTTGTGAAGAAATCGGACTTTATTACAAGCTAGTGGTACAGGGTATCCTAAAGTCGTCCGCGCCCGACTTTACGTCCGCCATTTTTGACTATAACTTTTGCTGTATTTGTCCGATTTTGTTCACTTTTGACAAACAGATCGTGAAACCATAACGCATCACTCTGTTAAATTTAAGATGAAAATATTAATCGGTGTGGCCAAAAAATCGACTGCGGAGGATTGGGGAAAGATATTGACATGATTCAACAAACTTCATCTTCGAGAAAATATGCGCATATAACATATAGCTGCCAATGAAATCCGACATATCGCTTAAGAACATTTAAAGATAAGTAAAAAAAAGAAGAGTTTTGCACGAAAAACATGTTTTTAACCGATCGATCTTATGCATGAAATAAATTATAATTATTTCATATGTTGATAAAATTTGTTAGTTTTGCAGCTTTTAAAAACTTGAGAATGCCAAATTTGGTTACGATATCTTCATAAGCAAACGGAACACTACGAGTTTTGTACCAAAAAGGACGTTCACGCCTAGTGTTGCAATTTTGCACAATTCTGCAACTCCTGAACTTAACAGTATTTATATACGATAGTTAATGTTTTTTGTACAGACCTTTTTTTTTTTTTCATTAAATTTAATACTTACAATAAATAGATTAGATTTTTTAATAAGACTAGTCTCGTTTCTAAGTTTCTTCTGAGATTACCTTAGCTGTATATGGAGCATAAATTAGACGCTGTTGCTCCATTTTATCATATTTTTTTTACTTATAAGCTTTCTTTTCGCCCAGTGTACGCATTGCTTGTAGATATCGTAATTTACTCACAATACTACTACTGGCTTAGCTACCTTTGGCCAGCTGGAGGGGTTCGCATATACCATTTTTAGGGGGACTGCCACCCCCAAAAGGAAAAGTTATGTCTATACACAGCTTCATGCGTGACGCACGCCAAAGTTGCTAATGGAAATTGCAAACATAAAATCATTTTCCAACACACAAAAAGATACTCTCACACAGATACAAAGCAGACGCCCAGCGCACGTTCAATTTGGGATTTCGGGCCTTGGGGCACGCACCCTAATAACTTTGATGAGTTTGGAACAACCACCAACGAACGGTAAATTTAGTTTCAAAGAAACATTTTTTTTTAGCTGCAAAAGTTTTTAAAGCTGCTTTGGCTTCAATTGGTAACGAATTCTACCTGCTCATTAGCTAATTAATTATATTAATATTTAATATATGTGTACACACTGTCAGGTAACTATGCCCACCAATTAAATGAATAAATGTCTAAAGTACTAGATGAAAAAGTTTTTAAAGCTGCATTGCATTGACCTTTTGACGATTTCAACATTTTCATTAGCTAATTAATTACATTAATTTTTAATTTGATGTGTACACACTGTCAGGTAACCAAAGCCCATCAAATAAATAAAATAAATACAAAAGCAGTTTCTTTTCATGGTTAACAATTATATTTCAATAGTATTTGTTGTATGTGTGTGTTATGTATATGTATTTATGTATATATGTATGTAGTTGTGTAGCTTATGCATTATCGTTATCGTTATCGTTTTTATCGCTTTATTTATATTTTAAGCCTTGCACACAATTCATTTCCTGCTCATATATACGCTTAAATATTTTTGCTTGATGTTTATTTGACCTTTTGCCAAAAAGCACACACAACTTTTAATTTTTTAATGTTTTTTTTTTTTTTAATTTTATATATTTGCTGCTTTTCTATGTAACTATGTATATGCTTTAATATTTAATGCTGTTAAATAAATTCATATTTTGGTATGTAATGCGCTTGATTTGTAGTTTGTTTATTTTTTGAGGTTCTGAGTCTGAAGTTTCTAGCTAAACTCGTTTTTTTTTTTGCTTTTTAGGGATATGCATAGTTTTAGGGTTTTTTTTTTAAGTTTTTTTTTTTTAAATCGAAAACATAAATTTTGCATAGTTTAGTTGTAATTAGTTTTGGAAATTGAACAGCAACGTTACAGAACTGGATAGTTTTAGTTGTTTTAATTTAGTTTTTATTTGAAACTTTGCTTTTAGTTTTATTTTTTTTTTAATATTAAAAATTTGTTATTTAATTATATGCATAACACAAACGTCTATAACATAAGTGAAAACAAACTGTAAATTATATTTATTTAAATATTTTTTTATAAATTTTGTTTGTATTTTAACACACCTTTAGCAAAAAATTACATATTAAACTAATTAAAATTGTTTTAATATTTTTTTTTAGTTATATACAAAACTGAACTGTGGCGGCATTTTTTGAGGGCTTTACAGTTAAAACTTAAACTGTAGTTTAACTAATTTTTTTTCGCTATAATTTTAATATTTAAAATTAAGTTTACTAAAACACTTAGAAAACGACAGTGGCATCTAAATTGAAACTTTTTTTTTCAAATAATTTGTTTTATATAATTTTATTTTTTTTAAACTAATATTATTTTATTTTTTTTTGCGCACAGTTTTTATATATTTTTTTGTAATTCTTTTAATACAATACGCTATTGAACATTTAACACGTTTAATATTTAATTTTTTGTTTAAATTATTTGCATTTATTTTTTAACTTTTTTTTTGTTTAAATTATACACTGTATGCATATATATTTTATGTTTTTATATTTTGCAACATTTTACTTTACATAGTATGTAATTATTTGCTATATTTACTTCAATTTTCATACGTTATTACACATTGCCGGCACTGCTAGACCTCTATACTTCGCGGAACCCGTAGACCCCAAAAAAAATTTGCACAAGCGGCCTGAACATATACAAAGCTTTAGAAACCGCTGCGCAGATTTTTGGGTTCTTAAGTTCCGCAACTTACTTTAAAATTTGGTTATATTAGTTATATATTTGTATATAGTATTTCTAACAAATAATATTAAACCCGTTTTGGAAGATTTATATATAAATATTTTTTTTTTAGCCTTGAATTAAGTTTTTGAATTTTACAAGAACACATCAAATGTAAATTCAATATACATTTTTCATTTAAAAGTCTATTAAGGCTTGAAATTTGTTTAGTTGCTATTGATAATATTAAAAAACAGTTCACAATAGTTATCCTTTGAACGGGTTCATTTGAACTGTAGCTATATATCTTATGTTTATGATGTGAAAGAGCGTTTTTATATGAAGTATAGAACAACAATCTTCTGCATTACGGTTTGCTAATGAGATGTAGTCAGATGATGCACAAATATCCAGATGATCAGATGACAGTTGACTGTATAGTTCTGTTTTTCAATAACTAAGCATATAAATATCCGATAAAATATTATTATATATTATATTTGCATTCTTATAGAAGATTTAAGATGATGTAAAAATATCAAAAAACTGAAGATTTGCAGATCATTCATTTTGCGGGGAAAGTACTCTCCTTTAATGAGTTTGAAAATTTTAAATATATTGCAACATTTTTCGAGCTTTATGCTATATTTTTTAGTTGATGTAAGAAAACTAAAACTTTTACTCACTTTTTTTGATACAATAATACCAAACAGATGAAGATTTGTAAATCTTTAATTTTGCCTGGTAAAAACTGTTCTTCGGACTCATTGTCAGAATTATTCAACTATATTCTAGTGTTTTTCGAACTATATTTTTAGCATATCTTTAGTTGATGTAAGAAAACAAAAATTTTTACATCGTTAAGATAATGTAAAAATTCCAAAAAGATGAACATATGCAAATCATTAATTTTGCCTGGAAAACACTGTACTTCAATGAGCCAGAATTATTCACCTATTTTCGAATATTTTTCGAACATTATTGATGTAAAGAAACCAAAATTTTTACATCGTTAAGATGATGTAATAATTCCAAAAATATGAAGATAACAGAAGATGATTTCTCAAAGATTAAAATGCTTTAGAAATAAAGCATTATGTTATATTTTAAAGCAGATGTTGCTTTTCTTCAAAATGATGAAGACATGCAGAGAAATTTTAATATGAAAGACTTGTTTCTTACTTGGTCTTGAAATCCCTTTCGAAAGTAGGAATTCTTTTCATTATTTGTTCCATATGTTTTATGATTCACATCAAAACCCCCAGAAAATAATTTCTGGCTACGTTCTTAAGTAGGAATATACCATATTTGCATACCAAAAGATGAAGATATAAAGATTATTCTTGGAAAGTACTATTATTCAAGAAGCGAAAAATATTCATTAAGGATATAAATATTTCGCAAAATATTCCGAGGTTTTCCATGGAAATATTGGGCAGAAACATGGGCTCTGGGGATACTTTGAGGGTTGTAACATCTCCCAAAATCAGGGTTTTTTTTTTTTGATTTTATGTTCTCTATGTTTCATGATCCATAGAAAAAACCCCTAAGATTAATTTCTAGCTACCTTCTTGGGCAAAAATCGAGCATTATGGTCTATTTTTAAGATCATGTAAGAATACCAAAATACTATAGATTTGAGGATCATACTTGGAAATAATTGTTGAATGGGAAAAAAATATCCTCATATAATAGAAATTTTTGTATTTTGTAAAGTCTTCTATAAAATTTATGACATGATCTTTATAAAAACAAAGTAAATTAAAATGTGTGTAATTTGAGCATCATCTTTATTTAATTCGTAACTAAATCTTCAAAGAGAATCGATATAATCTTAAAAGTCTTTTTACAGCGAATAACTGCTTTAATAATGACGTTAAAGATGATATAAAAAATTTTAATTTGATTTTTTTTATTTTATGTAGCCTTTCTAAGAAAGCTATAAAAAGATACGATCATCTGTATTGATGCTATATAGGCTTCAATGAAAGCTAAAAGAAGACACGATCATCTTTATAAATATTGGAGAAAACAAAATTATGTGCTTTTTTACAAACACTAAGAATTTTTTAATGACGGTTCAGCAGAACTAGTTCATCAAGCATTATTTATTAAGATATATGATTCTCACTCAAATGAGGACCAGATATTTGGTTTAGAAAAACCGTGCTGATGGTTTCACTACAAATTTTGGATTAGTTGAAGATTTGTAGACTCCACAATGAGCAATGAAACCAATGTTCGTTCATCTTTCGCGAAGAATTTAATTTGATAAGATCTTGCACTGTAAACATTTTTAAAAATGATCCGCAATGAAACCAAAGTTCATATTTCGGAAAGAATTCAATTTTATTAGATTATCCCACTGGTAGCATTTTTAAAATTGATCCGAAACTCATCTCTTGGGAAGTATTCAATTTTATTAAATTGATATTTCTAGAAGAAATTCACAAAGTGAGTGCTGAAACTTACAGCTGCTTCTACATGACGTTGACTTTTTATCTTCTTACGCTACACCTTTCTGGAACTGCAGCACTGGGACAACCTCTTCAAGCTTCATCACTTGACTTATTGAATGCTTGGAATTCCTATTAATCCAAAATATCAACCGATAACAGCTTAATGATCTTTTTTTTAAAAGTTGCGCATTTTTATGCAATAAACTGATACGAGCTTTGAATTGAGTCATCATCTACAGTATAAATAACTTAACGGTTCAAAATCTAAACTAATTTTCCGTTTAAGTGCCTTATCTCAATTGCTTTATAATGGAAATAATCGGTCAGATGATTTGTTGTTCGTTTGCTATCAATAATTCATTTTACAACTTAATAAGTTTCTTCGGTATGGGTTCTGATAATAAATGCTGACTTCACAGCTGTTCTATACTTCCTATAAATTGGCTCAGCTGTTAGTGTTCCGTTATTACCATAATAATATTTATAACTGTTTGTCGGTATGTTCTTTTTTTTCTACTATATGAAATATTGCTTTTAGAATTTACCATTTCATTTACAATAACGAGTATTTTGCAATACAAATTAACTGAGATTTATATGATACATAATATTATATGCTTTTTGTTTATATAAACTATTTTTATAGCTTTTATATTTTCTTGTTTGTATATAATTTCATATGTATATATATTTATGTCTTTGTATATATATATATTTTTTGCTTTAATATGTTGTTAGACGCCTTCTAATTTATTCTTCGTATTAATTGATTCTTTTGATGGGAGATTTTTTCATGAGTATTTTTTTTGTTTATTATGTCGTTAAAACTAGAATTCTTTATATATATAAATACGCATGTATGTATATTTTTTAAGAACTATATTTTAGATATTAACTACTGTTACAGTTGTTGTGCAAGTTAATTAAAAATTATAGAATTATTTTTTAGTTGACATTTTTTCCTTTCATTAAAAACAAAAATAATAAAATTATAGAAGCAATAAAGCAAAATTTTAAGTATGCTTTAAAAGAAAAAATCACATTTTTTATTTTGATTTTTGAAACTTTTTGTTTATAAAATATATTCAATTAAAAAATAAAAATTCATTTATAATGCATAAATATTTTTTGATAAATTTAACTTTTTTTGTAGTAGTAAAAGTTACATAAAAAATATTTAAATAAATATAAATTTTAAAATTAAAATTTTTAAACAAATATTAAAATTAATATTTTTTGAATTTTTAAGTAAATTTTAAAATTTTATATTCATTTAAATATTTTTAATATAATTTAATGTAAAGTATATTTTAATATTAATTTTTTAAATCTTCAAGAAAATTTTAAAATTTATATTTATTAAAGTATTTTTTTTTTTAATTTTATTTTATTATTATTTTTATTATATATAAATTCATATTTTTTAATTGAATTTATTTTTTGTACAAAAAGTTTCGAAAATCGAAATATAAAAAAAAGATTCTCTTTTTAATTTTTAAGTCAATTTTTAAATTAACTGAATATTTGTTTATTGATTTTTATTCAATTGAATTGAAAAATATGAATTTATAATTTAAATATATATTAATAATAATAATGAAAAAATATATATTTTTTTAAGTTTAGCTTCTTTTATAATAATAAAATATATGAAAAAATATTGACCAGAAAATATAAATTTTTTAAGTAAAATTTTATAATTTACTACATGTTTATCATTTTATGAACATAATATTCAAACAAATTTTTTTTGATTTAAATTAGAATTTAAAAATTTAAAACCACAAACCAAATTTTTATCTTTTTTTAAATAAATATACTTAAATAAATGGAATTATTCATGGATTTTCTGTTAATTTTTTGCTCTCCAAAAATATTTTATTAATATTTGTTTTAATATAATTTTTTAAAAATGGCTAGAAGAATGAACTCTTTTTTTTATGTATATAATCTCCCAATTTTTATTTCAGTATTTTTTTTGAGAATAAAAATAGAAACAAAAGTTTGCCGGACCTATTCCCTTTGTGACTATTAAAATAATAGAAATATTGAAAACTGTAATTATAAATACTAGTATTCCTGATAGATTATTTAAAACAAAACATTTTTTTTTTACATGTGAGTGTTCTTTAACTTAAATAATCAAAAATACATGTATTTTTATAATCTGCTGTATTAAAATTTTAAATTGCCAATTCAGCCTGATTAGCTGGATATATCATAGAAGACAAATAAATTGTATAAGAAAAATTTAAAATACAATTTGTTTTTAAAAAATGTTATTGATAGCAAATATTTTTTGAAAAATTATTGATACCAAATTTTTAATATTATTTTAATTTTAATTTTTAAAAAATTTGTTAATCAATAAAAATAAATTTTATATCATTTAAAAAAAATATATTAAATTAGAAAAAGAATAACATATCATTTATTATAAAAATAATTAATTTATAAAAATAATGCAAAATTATTTATAAATAAAAAATATAATTTTAATATTATTATCCTAACAAAAAATAATGTTGACAGTATTTCAAAAAAAAAGAAATATATATGCTTTAAAAAATTAAGTCCGATTTTGTAATTTAGAAAAAGTATTAATTATTATTTTTTATTTGCATATTATATTAACAAAAAAAATTCTGGTGTATTTTCCCGAATTCAAAAAAGTTAAAAAAAAATTAATTTTTTAAAATACTAGTCTTTTTTTTTTGCGAATAAATTAGCTGCTATAAAAATCAGTGCATTTGCTATAAATTATATATAGCTGATATAAATACAAAACTGTATTTATTTACTTTTTTTTTATATAAATATGTTTGTTAGTAATTTCAAAATGGCCGTTTCACTGATATGTTTACGGATTTAACATGTTCAAGTCCCATTAGAGTTATTACATTTTAAAAATATATCTATATGTATATTAAATATATAATTAGATGCAGACAACTATGTTTATATGCATAATTGTTGATATATAAAAAATTCAGTTTACTTAAGGCTAAACATAGAGTTATATATAAGTATATATATATAGAATTGATATCAGGCTAAAGAGGTGTATAATATAAGCGCAGTAAACTGCCATTGAAAAAGTGCTGCAATCAAAACGAATTGAACTTTATATAATTTGAAAATATTACATGCGTATTATATATATATGTATATATAATTATATAATTACTAGCTTATGTACTCAGTTATACATACACAAGGTACACACATACATGCTATGCTATAGCAGAGCTACTAAGGCTGTACAACGCCCACCAAGGAGGGCGTGTCTCTAGGCGCTAAGTAACTCTAGCAAGCAAATCATAATTGATTTGTAGGTAATTTATCAAGATTTCGGTTTCAAATTGTTTACACTTGCAACTATATGCGTTATAATATGTATATAATAGCTATATATTGTATATACACACATAATAAAAATGTATTTAAGTTATGCACTAAAAATATGTTATCGATATCATTAAAGACAAGCAATTGTGCCTGTACTTTATATGTATATATATACTTGTAGTTATATATAATGCATATATGTATAAGTATATAGCAATAATTAATATCACTTTTGGTAATTTTAACAGGCGAGCCATTAGAGACTCTGATATGTATCGTTACCTTGGTTGTGTCTTATGTTAAGAAAACTGTTTAAACCAGGTTTTTATATAACTTTAAATCATATAGCTCAGCCGTACAAAAGGCAACACTTCAGAGACGCACAAAACCGCCACAGGAGCACCTGAAATAGGTTTGATTTTTAAGGTCCTTCGTAATTTTTGCAAATTTTTGATATGTCTGCGATATTGATGCGCCTGTTTGTCAAACGGCGGTTTTGCGGTACAGTAATGCCTCGACAGCTGCGCCACTTAATAGACTAATATATTTTTATATATTATATGTATGCTATATAGTATGTTTATATAACTTGCTTTATGTACTAACTATAATATATATATATGCTTTGGTTTCTCTAGCTTCACGGTGGCGCACCACTTTAAAAATTTGATAGACATGAAAACGGCTGCTTGAGTACTGAGTATAGGGCATAGGTAAGGGTATCTGATAGCTGATACCCTTACTCTATATGGCTATGCGCTTAGCTTTTACTTAGTTTCAACTCGTGTGTATAATACATAGAAAATAAAACTTTATGCGGTGCTTGACTAGTTTTTTTTTTTTACTTTGCACTAACTATATACGCATATATGTAGTATATAAGTATATTTTTTGTTATAGTGTACGTACCACTTGCCTAGTATACTAGATAATATATAGATTTTAACAGCTTGAAACACAACAACTAAGGATAAAGTATTTGCTTTAACAAAATGTACAAACAATGTGGAATCAAAAGTTATAAGCATAATAAGACAACAGTTTAAAATCCTTGTCTGAAGGGATTCGCCGCCGGTGCGGCAGCGCCTCTGCTGGCGTTGCCAGCTTGTTGTTGCTGCTGTTGCTGAAAAGGATTGGCTACGCGCTGCTGTGGCTGTGGCTGCTGCTGCGCATAGCTGCCGCCTTGCTCCTGATAGCCGGGCTGATAGCCACCCTGCTGCTGATAACCCGCTGGTTCCTGCTGATAGCCGCCAGCGCTTTGCTGATAGCCTGGCTGTGCCTGATAGCCATACTGCTGCTCATCCACATTTGTTTCCTGTTCCTGCTGATATTGCTGTCCGTATTCTAGATGATTTTTAAATTCACCATCCACGGGCTTTTGATCATGCATAACATAGGTCTGATACTCCTTGTTCGGTGGATCTTGCATCAGTATATTGGCCTCATTCTCAAAAGGCTTAAAGTCATAGATATTGCGCAGCTTGCGCAGCACAGGCACATAGGCCAGATTGGAGAAGGCTATTAAAAAGTTAAGCGCTGTAAAACCAATGGCTTCTACTACACCGCCTGCTATAATTGGACCCACGGCATAGGCTATGGAATAGGATATATCCGCTATGGCATAAATACTGCCATAGACCGAGACATAACGCACATCTACTAAATAACCCAAAGTGGGCAGTAGGGCAGTGTCTATAAGCGCTATGCCAAAGCATATGACGCAGATGGGCAACATAAGCATCTTGTAGCCGCTGCAGAAGGGTATTATAAAACAGGATAAACCCTCCAGCGCTAAGCCACCGGCAGCCATTAGCCATTGATGTTGTGGATATTTGCGCGCCATTTTGACGGTGATGACCACACCCAGCACATGTGGAAAGAAGGCGGGCAGCCAGACCATGCCTATTTTCCAGTTTTCCGTTGTCATAGTATCCTCCATCCATAACGATATAGTGGGCTCTAAGAAAGCCAAAGCCACATTGGACATGGTCAAGGCGCCGGCGCAAACAGCAATATAAGGATCCATCAGCAAACGCCAGATGGGTATAACCTGATCCTGCACCTCCTTGCTTTGTTTGATTTGATCCTTAAAGGGTTTCATTACCAGCAGCAGCATTAAGCCATCCAGCAGGCAAACCAAGGCGAGTATAAGAAAAGGCACCTCCTTGCCCGCAAACTGATAGAGCGCACCACCAAAAGGTGGCGCTACTAGACAACCAAAACTGATGAAGGCCAGCGCTATGCCCAAAGCCTGCGAGCGTTCGTTTTCCTCCGTAAAGCGATCCGCTATCATGGCCAGCCCGGAGGTGTCCGCAAAGGCAGAGCCGGCGCCCTGCAGCGAGCGTGCAAAGAATAAGACGCTGTAGCTGCTGCCGCAGGCAAAGACTGCGGTGGAGAAGAACATAATGGTCAGTCCAATCATCATGGGTATGTCATAGCCAATTTTGTCAATCAAGCCGCCAGAGAAGGGATTTACCATAAGCTGCACAATGGCTTTGGAGGCAAAGAGTATGCCCGTAGCCGAATCCTGACCATGATGATCATGATGCATGGGTATGATTTTGCCTGTTATATTATCGCGCAAGGGCGGCGGTGTGGGCCCATCGTCGAAGCTGCCAATTTCACGCAGATAGTCGGGTATAATGGGCACTATGACCATATACAACATGTTGTCCAGCAACAGTGCTATGGAAACAATGACCAGGATCAGGCGACGCTGATTTACGGGCTCTTGTACTTTCTCCCATATTATTTCTTTAACCTCACGCACCTCGAGGTTGATCAAGGGTATTTGAAATGAGGCCATTTTGTTTGCTTTAGCACGCGCACTGCTTGCGTACGCTCGTGTCGACTGCTTTTGTACTGCTTGTTTTTAAGAGCGCTCTCTCTCTCTCTCTCTCTGTTTCTTAGCTTGCTCTTTGGCTTTGTACTTAATATTGCTGGCAGCTTCCGCGTCTTTTACTGGCGCACTGCTTGGACACTTGTCATTGGCATGTCAGCCGGAAATTGTGCAACGCTTTGCTACAATATGGCCGCTTCCGTTTCCGTTGCTTTAATTGCTACAGCTCGCTTTGCCTTTGCTTTGGTCGTCGCTTTTGAGATGGTTTATCGTTGTTTTGTTTTTTGTTGGTTAACTGTTTGTGTGGTTGCGGTTCTTCTGGTTTTGTTTTTGTTTTTGGTTCTTGTTGTTGCTTTGCTGCTGCTTTTGTAATTTTACATGTTTTGGTGTTGTTGTTACTGTTCTTCGTGTGCGAGTGGGCATCCCAGTGGACAACCTTTAACGACACAGAAACAAGATTTCGTTAGTCTCTTTTTTTTGTTCATTTATTATTTAGTGCATAAAAATTTTTTAGCTTTTCAAGCAGTAGTCAAAAACTGCTTTCATTTATTTTTTTTTTTGAATCAAAGCTTTATTTATTTTGTTTTTTTTTAGTAATTTGCTTTTATGATTGAAATGTTGTTTCTGTGTAGCAAAAGGATGTCTGCTGGTGAACAAAAATTGTATTGTTAATATTAGTTCATTTCATATGCTTGCATATTTTTGTAGCTATTATCAAAATTTTTATCATCACATTTTTAACAATTAGTAGATTTCTTTGCACTAGTGACACACATTTCAATCATAAAACAAATACTAAAATTCATATAAATAAATTATCAAATATGCATCAATTATCAAAGCCATTAAAAGTAATTAGTATATAGTAATTATAATTATAGAGTTTAGCGCTTGGTCTATATACAATTGTAGGCATATATAGAGAGAGCTTAGGAGTTGGGGCACGTCACGCTACCTGCACGCTCCTGTAATTATAATTATTACTTAACCTCGAGTGGGCACAACAACAAAGAAAAGTAAAAAAATTGGAAACGTCGTCGACAAAGCACCACTCGAAGAGCACGCAACGCAGGACAAGGACTCCTGGTCGAGCGCATAAAAAATCATCCACGCGTGCAGCTTACATTGAAATGAAGTTAATGTTTTGGGAAGGCCAGGAAAATATGTTTGTGCGCTTTTTGAAATGAATTATTTGAGGGAATTTTGTTTGGTATTTTTGGTATTTTATATGTATCTCTCTCCTAAATTGATGCAGTGTTTTTTTTTCCGTCGGATACAGCCAGGAAAACATTTTCTGCGCATTTGAATACTTTTAGTTGAGGGAATTTGGTTGGTATTTTTGGTTTTTTAGGTATTTTCGGTATTTTTATGGTATTTTTTGTATTTTAAGGGTATTTTAGAAACTTGACTTGATAGAGTTTCTTTTTTACTTTGGATTCAGCGACAGCAAACAAAAAAATGCTAAAAAAACCATTTTGGAAAACCAGTCTCATATAAAATTGTATGGGATTTTAGATCTAATTTCTGTTTAGAATTATTTTTATATCATATTTTGGAGTCGACTATAAACCCAGCGCGACATGTATGTGGCATAACCTTAAAAATAAAGGCTTTCAGAGGCTATCTTAGGAACCTGAAGTGGGGATTGTTGGGCTAGGATAAAGATTCAGCGTCCCGTCCAAAATATAGGAGACACATCCTTGAAAGCATTGATTCAAAAAAAAAGTATTGCGTTTTTGGAGATTGTCTCAAAGACTTTAAAAGTTTTTCGGATGTATAAAGCTTACACCGCTGACAATTTTTGTAGCCAGTATAATTTGTCGATCCTTTGCAATAATTTTTTTTTTTAACTAGTATGTTTCTAATTAGTGTCAGATCAACAGGAGGCGGTTTTTAGTTCCGGACCCTCACCAAAAATGCGTTTGCTTTCATATACATGCACTTCGAAGCCCAAATCCTACATCCGCCCTTGCTTTCAGTAGATGCTTTTTAAACTTTCTTTTAAAGTGTAAAAGGATTTTTGCTGTGATGCTCTAATCTCGTTAATGTGACTTTATCATCTTATCAAAAATTATGGAATACTTGCTTATTGGTTGATTTCCTGTAGTGCCGTGTTCTAGTACTTTTGAAAATCATATTTTAGAATAACTTAAATTTTATAATACAGTAAACGAAGGCTCAAAACAATGTTTATTGGAAAAAAATACTTAATGGATGAAACTTGCAGGGAACGTTTAGAACTCGTTCTAGGTCTAAAATCGAGTTTTCTCTTTTGCATAATATATTGCTTTCTATCTTTTCAGCAATAAAAAAAATTAATCGCCAATTTTGATCATTTTTACATAGAAAATGTAGCTAAGCGTAAAGCAGGGCACTGCTTGCTTTCTCGACTGCTTGCTTTGATGTCTCGCGCGCAGGTAGCGTAGTACAAAAGTGGCGCTTATGAGCAACTTTTTTATTCGATTCCTGGTAAACTTTTAGTCGTAGAAGAGTGATGGAGGACTAATAAAAAAAAATAATTCCCTGTTTGACCCCTTAGGAAGGGGCATAGGGGATCTCTATTAATAACTGTTCGAACAGAACAGGGACCAACAGTTTATAGCCGAATCCGAACGGCGGTGTCTTTAATTAATAAAGACTTTCATGGCAAATAGAGACTTTTCATGGAGGACTAATATTTTAGATAATTTCAATTACTTTAACTAATAAAACTACCTGTTTTGAGATATTCGAAAAACACCAAACACCATTTCCTACTTTTAATTTTAATCTGACATAGTGCTTAATCCAATCAATCAAAAACCTTTATTTAAGACTATGATATAGATTGATAGATTATTTTACTTGTAATAATATCAATGTAGAATTATGTCTCTACGTTTAATAGAAAGAAAGATATGATGCCAAAACCGTGGCATCATACATTAGCAAATCCAAAAACTTAGAGCAAGTTCCTTAACGATCCCTGAGAGTCTAATCCATTAAGTATTTTTTTTCAGATGAAACTCTTCGTTTACTAAACTTATGTATTTTAAACAAACTTTTAAGGTGTAAGGTTTGCTACGATATTCTAATCCCTTAAGAAGGACATATCTGGGAGCTCTATTAAGTCAGAGTTGAGACTTTTTAATGATTGATTGCTACTACCTTTGAAAATCCGAAATGCAAGATTATTCATCAAAATCGATGTTGTCACTTACAAAGTAATCCCCACCGACTGCAACACCGACCTTATGACCGCGCTTGTATCAATCTTTATACGATTTTTTATAATCGGTTTGCGATATGGCAATCAGAGCCATCTTTGATTATTCCATGAACTCACCCACGGAGCGAATTTTTGAGTCTGCCGAATAGGAAAAACTAGGAGCAAAATCAGGTGACCTCGTCTAATTTGTGATCACTCGCAAAATTTTCTTCCAAAACTTTAAATGGCTATAACTCGTAAACTAAACGTCCTAGAGCGAAAAGGAGCCTAATTTGTGTTGGATGCGATTCATTTATATCAAAACAACTTAAATTACACCCCTTTTTCATACCAAATAGTTCTCTCGCTTTAAGCTTGAAGAACACTTGAAATCAGCTTTTAGGCTAGGAGTTATTGAAGTAACTGCTCTTTAAGATATAGTACTGCAAAGGGACATTCAAATTGCTGTTGGACATTCAAGGTTGCCATAATAATTTATGAATAATTTGTAATAGCTTAAAACCCAGTCCCAAATGAAGTT
This sequence comes from Chymomyza amoena, assembly GCA_037043745.1. Classification (NCBI taxonomy): domain Eukaryota; kingdom Metazoa; phylum Arthropoda; class Insecta; order Diptera; family Drosophilidae; genus Chymomyza; species Chymomyza amoena. The sequence goes on along the minus strand of JBAMAX010002737.1, from coordinate 45,357 downwards.
TATCCTAGCTACCCAAGCCTAGATTAAAAGTTTCCCATGTTACCCATATATCAATGCTACTTTAAGATTATGCTTTATTCATATGCACCACCCTAACAGGGATGCTCTCATTCTCAGCTCGTTTCGTGCTTATCAATTTTGATCCAATTTTCAACCCCCGTATGAACTGTTACGTGTGCAGGGTATAAATAAGCTTTATATGCCTATCTCAGGTTGTGTTTGTATATGTGTAACAAAAACATTTCGTTTTGTCATTAAATTTTCATGACCATGTTGTGTGCTACCCCGCCCAAAAAAAGCCTTGGGGGCGGCACAGCTGAGTTGGCTAACAGTCCCCCACCTTCTACCCGCGCACATGAGTCAATTATGTGTGCATGTGTCTGTGTCAGTGTCCGTGTGCGTTTTTCCAACGCTTTTAACGACAACTTTAATTTTTGAGCAATTTCTGTTTTTTTTTTATTTGGCTAGCCAACGTAACCAGGTGAGGAGTCCTTGCTTTGAAAACCTTATACATACTACTTGACCTGGGGGTTGCTGTTAAAAAGCTTTTGTTTTCTGTTGGTTTTCTTTGTGCCCGGCCAGGGGTTGGTTGCACTGACGGCTCAAGTCAAGTGCAGAAACGTGCGGTAACATGAAAATTGTAATTCTAATAACAGCCAAAGGAGAAAGGTGACGCAAATTATTGAAGCACATACGCACAAATTGCAGCAATTTATTTTTACGCTTTTATAAATTTTATTTTATTGATTATTTTACGCCTGGCCTGACTAAATCCGGCCCAGAGACAGCTGCTGAATTTCCCAGCGTCTTTTGGCTACAATGCAGCCAAGGCCAGCAAAGCATTTGCTCAAAATACATTAAGTACTATAGAAATATCTTGAATTTGTTGCTGTAGCTTTCAGCGCGCATTGTTGTTGTTGTTGCTTCATGTTCATTATCCTTGGGCGCTTTATTTGGTTTCCTTTTCATATTTGCGCAGCCCATGCCGCCCCGCTGTGGTTGCTTTGAGCCAAGCCAGCAGCAACTTGAGATTGGCCTTGTTACAAGGTGCATGCAATTAGTGCGCTAAAATGCAGTCTTTCATTTTTTTTTTTAATAATTTATTTTAAAAAGTTTTTCACAAATAAAGCAAAAAACAGCTAAGTTTGCCTTAATGAGTCCACCCAACTACCGCCATTTTGCTTTTGACTTTTAATGCTTTAAAGCAACTTAAACTGGCTTAAGCAAACTGCTTTATTATTTAGGATTCAAGCAGTTTTTAAAGTGCTCAGCACTAAGTTCATTTTGTTGGCTCTCAAAAAAGCTTTCAGAACAGAAATCCAATCTTGCCCAAAGTGCTATAAGCTATACTTGGCTCATATGGGTTTTTCCTTTTTGTTTTTCCATAGAAATTTGCACCCAGCTTTGGCAGCAAAGGGAGGAACTTAACAAGAAAAATGAGCTCTGTATGTTATTTACTTCCATTTCTTCATATGAAATTTATAATGCTGCCAGAACTGAGTTCACCTTGTAATATAAACCAGCTGATCCTGTGTGTGTGTGTGTGTTGCCATTGTTTTTGTTGCCCTGGGAACTGCGGCAGCCCTGTTCTTTTTAACCGTATTTGTTTTTACACAAAACAACAACAACAAGAGTTTAAACTGTAACAAAAAGCAAACAGCATTGTCATAATGTTTATTTTCTCGAGCATCCCCCTAAGGGATGTCTAAAGACAAAAGGGATACTTTTTAGTTGGCAGCCTACGAATTTATAATGCACTTTCTGCCAGGACATACCTATATGCCAATCCTGTGCTAGCCTTTTTAACTTAAAAACTTAACTTTTATTTTCTTTGGGCATGTACAACTTTTTAAAACTTTTAATTAGGCACGCCAAAAATTGAGTGCAAATATCAAACCATGAGTATGCTAATTGGATTGCCGAATCAGGACTCTGATATAAGCTCAAAAAGATTACCTTTATGAACCCCAACAACTGTGGCTTATTGAATCTTGGATTCAGCCAGCTCAAAATCATATAATGAACATATTCAGACCCCCGACACGAAAAATATTTTAAGTTCTTTTCTTGAGGAATAAACGCCAAGAGGCCCTGGGAGTTAAAGGAAATCAGCATCATAATCTTGGCGAGAATAGGCGACTATTTATTCATAAAAAGGCACACAAAAAAAATATATGTTTAGGCTTCGGATGTTACTGGATCAGTGCTCTAACATAGTTTCAAAAAGAGAATCATTTAGGAAATGCTGCTTTTTGAATCTAGAACTTTGAAAATTGAGCAAAAATTGATTTTTGGGTCGGAGGTCAGACCTGGTTTATTAGATGTTATGTATGCTAGTTGGGATCATATATGTTTATTGGATCAGTGATTTAATATAGTTTCAAGAAGAGAATCATTTAGGAAAAGGTGCTTTTTGAATCAAGAACTTAGATTGAGCAAAAATTGATTTTTGGGGGTTTCGGAGGTCAGATATGATTTATTAAGTACGCTTATTGGGATCACTCTATAAGAGTTGTGACATACTACAATTTCAAAAACAGAAGCTTTTAAGAACTAGGATTTTTTGGGATCTTAAACTCGGATTCAGCGAACTCAAAATAATACAATGAACATTGTCGTACACCAGCAGTCGAAAAATATTTTTCTGTGCTCTTCTTCAGGACCTCAATACTTAGTTCGATAAACGTGAACTTTCTTGGAGAGATTGCACTACCTTAGAATCGAGTCAAACGTACAGATTTTTGGGTTCGAGTGCCAAGGGTCACTGAATTAGGTTTTTGACAGTACCTCAAATGAAGAATCCTGTAAAAGCCCTTACTATGATGGATTTTTTTTTGCATTCAAGTCTTGGCTTATGACTAGAACATTTTTTAGTGTTTTTTTCAGGTTATATTAAAACCATGACGTTTTGAAATTCGACGCCGAAAATATAAATGGTTTGGCCGTACCCTGCGGAAACTGGCAAACGATCTAGCAAAGCAGACATTAGACTTCAATTCCCAAGCCGAAGACAAGGTCGCCCACGTAACACTTGGAAGAGGCAAGTTTAAGCCAAATTGGGAAGCTCCGGAAAAAGTTGGAGTGAAATCAAGCACATAGCCATATATAGGGTTCAATGGAAACTTTTTGTTACAGCCCTAGATGCCATTTAGAAATTAAAATGGATTGAATTATGTATATATGAGGTTTTTTGGAATTTGGATTCGGATTCAGCTACCCCGAGCACATTAGTATAGTATAATGATCTAACATTCGAATACAGAAATCGAAAATTGGTTTTTGTGTGGCTGTGTAATTCTTATTCCTAGCTTTTTTGGATCTGCAGATATAGGAGTAGCTCCTTCTATAGACATTGCTCTGTAGTTATCCTAAACCTATTTAACAATGTAATTGAAAGAAGGATACAAATCCATATCAATACAGGGCCTCTATATAGGTTTTGAAAGATCAATATACAGTACCTACATCTCTATGACTACTGCATATGGTTGAAAGTCGATAGTGCTTTCCAATTTGTGAAAAATTATTGAAAAATTGATCATCAAATTGAATCATATTTATGTAAGTTTTATATCTCATTATAAAAATTTTTTTTCCAAAAAAACTAATATGAATAGATATCCAAGATTTTTGAAGCTCTTCAATTTTATAATTGGTAAACAGAAAATGGGTAAAAATTTACGACGGATTGGGATATAGGTGCTTTGTCCCAGTAATGAGGCCAAAATGGGTCTTTTCCAAGGTGTGGTAATTCGAAACAAATGCGACTTCATCGGGAGAAGATCAGCTACATCAGGTAGATTGAAGATCCAATTCAAGAAAACAATTAAATTACAATTCAAAGACGTTTTCAAGATTTAAGGAGATTTACTTTCTTTCTTCCTGAGCTGGAACTGTTAACTCAGTTATGAGATCAAAATGGATCTACCGAATATTAGTTAGGAAAATTAAGACACTCACACGGAAGAAAAATGCCAAAAATGGCATTAAAAATCTATAAGCTTTTTAAAAAGTGGAAGAAAACAGTAGTCCTTTTCTCCTTGTGAAACCTATGGCCTCTACAACAGATCTAAACCGTACTCGCTTGAGAGCATCATGACTAATTTCATTCCAGGAGTAGTACAAGCGTAAAGCTTAGCGTCCATGTTTTGGCTGGAGCTCTCGGACGTCGAGACCCCTGAATGTTTCTATCAAATACTTGTTTCGCAATGTAGCCCGCAAGCTTTTAAAGGGTGTTCCCGGTTCAACACCAAAGCGCTTAATCTCAAACCGCACCATTTATTGATTTCTCCGGTTCCAGAGCCCATCATTACTTCTTCGCTCATGCTATCTAATCTTAAGTATTCTTAGCAAGCATTTGTATTTTTTATCAGGAGCTTCTCTAAGTGTCGCATCCGTAAAAAAGTATCGATTTTACATTGGATTCAAAAAAGTGAAAATCGATTGGTGCCTGGATTTTGAGATGTTGTAGTTGACTATTGTTGGGAAGCAAAATAGATTATAGATGGTTTTCTGGGAGGACTCAATGAGTATGTATAAAATTCAATGATTTAGGAATCAAGGCAAGCTTTTACAGCGTATCCCAATTTCGATACCAGTACCAATACTGTTCCCAAGAACATCCAAAAAAGTCATTATGTGAAAAAAACTTTTAAAATTCTCAACATGGAAGCAAAAAATTTAAGTAAATATCGAGAAACTTCTACTTTAGTCCACAACTAAAGTATCCTTCAATGGTTAAACTTTAGTAGAGGCCCAACGAGTGGGAGTAGGGAAAGGTGTTAGTTGTCTCAGGGGCTGGTGAAATTGCTGTCGTGATTCAATTTAAGGGTGTAATAGAGGAGCCGATAGATTTTCCCCCAGCGCCCGGAATTTCTCTCTTCGGCCCTGCCTAAGTATATTTATCTACCTACCAAAAAGCTAACATCAATGCTTTAAGCTAATTAACTTGAGCCAACTCCGGTGCTTTTTGGTTGCAGCTGCGAAATTTTTTAAGTCTGACTGATAAAACAAACTGCCAAAAACAAAAGCTATTTCTCCGCTCCGTACTAATTATGCATCTCAGTGTACCTTTACTTTATAATATCCCTAGAGATTCCGTCAAACTTTTTTAAAAATACATTAAACCTTTTACGACCTAAAGGGTATACAAAGTGTAACATTTAATGTCCTCGGAGCAGCGCCATGACAGTCGGCATTGCTGTCTGACGAGGTAATCAGCGTAAAATAGAATTTTATTTCCACTTTTTCTGAAGGGTAAAGCACAAAAATAGTATTACCTATGCAGCAGTTTTGTACGCTGCCGTCTGCCAGGATATTCCAAGGGGAGGAAAAATGTAGCCAAACTTAAGGACAAAGTTTTCTTGCTGGAAGTTTTTGCTACAAACCGAGACAGATGCGAAGTTGCTTGGCAGCAGGCAATCAAAAATTCAAAATGTTTGGCGTAAATCATTAAAATTATAAAAAGGAAACATCCTTAAAAAAAAGACAAAAAAATTCGTTGCATATTTATGAGTGTTATTGACAGGGTCGCAAAATAAACACCACATAAAAATATCAAGGAAGATATTTTTTTGTATCCCTTATGTTAAATGTTTTCGTAAAGCCGCATTTTTCACACGCTGCTTGAGGCACTTGACAAAAGGTAAAGCAAATCCTTAGAAGTGCGCTTTCTAGGATATTTTCCGCAAGTGTTGTAAGCTGCTTTGCTTAAGTGTGTGCGTGTGTGTCTGTGTATAAGGGTGTGAGAGGGCGGGTTAACAGGGTTGTAAAACATTTGGTTGCGCTTCCTTTGCCAATTATTCCTTATTGGCCAGTGGTGAGGAAAAAGGGATTTTGGGGTTTTAAGTTCCTTTTTTTAATTATAGTTCTAATCAAATGTTAATAACTTCATTATACTTGCATGGAATTTGTTTATGAATTTTTAATTTATCTCTAAGCTTGTAAGCTGAGAAAAAAATCTTGGAAGTTGAGGATAAGAAAATCCAGTTAAAGCCGATTTAAAACAAATTTATTAAAGATTGTGATTTTGGATTATGCACGAGGAGATGCAGCGAATATTATTTAAATTAAAAGTAGAAGAGAAAAATCTTTGAATCAAAATCAAATATTTTACTGAAATCCTCAAAATCCTGAAAATTCTGCAATACGTAGGAGTATCAAAAGCGGATAAAAACGTGTAAAAATTATTCAATTTAATTTATTATTTTATTAATACTACTTAAAGAAGAAAATTAAAAAAATATTTATTGAAACTGTTTCAAAAGAATCTCTTAAAATTAATAATTCCATATTTTAAAAATTTAATATTAATATCGATAAATCGCCGTACTAGAAAATTAAAACTTTAATTAATTTTTTAAGTGCAATCAAATTTATTTAAGTTTAAAGTATGTCATCATAGAATATTTTTAATAAGCCTTAAATTCAAGAAGTTTTACAAAAATTTAATTTTCATAAAATCGAGTTAAAATAAATTATATATTATAACTGATGACTTTAGCTCTAAAACCCTCTTTGCAACAAAAACTCTACACCACTGTCTCTATAAATCTGTCTACTTATGTTAACTGAGCCGTGTGCGCATATTTATAACGCTGAGTGTTACTGAACTCTACACTATTGCTTAATTTAAGCTGCCACTAGCTTGATAAATGGCACATAGGCAATTTGTATGCTCGATTTGTTGTTGTCTGTGTGTAATGAACTGCCTGGCACTAATGAATTTTCATGCTTTTCCAAGTTTTCCACTCTCACCCACCACCACACTCCTGCCCGTCACTCCTCCTTCTCCAACACTCACCTTGAGGCGCACTCGGACACATTTTTCTTCTATTTTTATTTTTGTGTTTTTTCATGTTCTTGTAATCCACCACCGAACGAACCACTTGGCCCGGGGTTCAGCATTGTTCAGCTCACTTGATCGATTAACCGAAGAGGAGTGAAGGGGTACGGGCCATGCGCTCGCCCTTTGTAAGTCTTACAATAGCCTTAACCCTCTTCTGCCCACAAGTGCTTCCTTTGCCACTTGAGTAGCAGCTGCGGCGACGTTTCTGTTTCAAGTTTAATTGTTATTCTTGTTGTTGTTGTTACTTTTGTTGTTGTTGCAGACATGTGTCTTGCATTTGTTAACTGCGGTTTCTTTCTTTTTATTTTTGCATTGGCTTTGGACCCTATCGATTTCAGGTTTTAACTGGGTTAACTTAATTGCTTCGCTCATTTCTCATTGTTACAAGGGCACAACCGCAACAAAAATAAAAAAAAAACTTTTCTTAATTGCTCAAAGTTTGTAAGTACAGGAAAATAATACTAGACAGCAAATTGCAAGAGTTTGGTAATTCGAGATGAACGTGGGTTGAGGACTTTGATTTCAAAGACTCATTTGAACTGCTTTCTTTTATATGTGAGAATGTTCGATGAGCAATTATGTATTCCAGAAAATTTTGAAGCAATAATTGGGACACGTGTATATCAAAAACTTTAATAAAGTTCAGAGTCTATTCTTTTAATGAAAATTAATTTTGAATACAGTTGTTAATAAAAGGCTAAAGAAGTATTGACAGACAAAGAGTTTATTACACTAAAATTTATATAAGGCCCTCCTCATCTATCGCAAATCTCACAATCCGAAAAGATTCCTGACAAAGAGGTGGGGCACTGCGATCAAAAGGTCTTTTGTACCATACCCTTAAGTAAAACAAAAGACTTTCCGCTTTCCACATGAATAGCAGTAGGTCTTTTGTTGGTATTGACCTAAGATGGAAGGCACTAATCCGTTCTTTTCCCAAGTGACAGGCTCTGTCCCATACCAGAGCTGGGCAGTCACAGAGAATATGACTGGTGGTTTCATCGTCTTCCAGATAGAGCCTGCACTTTGAAGAGTCCGATTGACCAATTTTCTGTAGATGGTATCTAACAGTGTGGTGGCCAGATAGGTAAGCTGCCAGAAGCTTTAGGTCCGCTCTGCCAAGACGTTTTGTCTTGATCGCATCCACAGGCTTGAAAAACACTTTTGCTTGACGAAGCCTCGGAAGGGAGAACCAGTATCTCCTCTGTTCTCCAGCAGCCCATTTGTTTATCATGGTTTTGATTGTGGACCAACCAACACCAGAAAACGGCGCGGGAGATGTGGTCAGGGTGGAGGCACCCTGTCGTGCTGATCGTCAGCGATCGTGTTACCATCCACTCCCGAGTGTCCAGGTACCCAACATAGCACGACTTTGTTCCGGGCGGACAGGGTTTGAAGGTAGTTATGGCATTCTTTGACCATGCTGGAGGAGTTCCCTTGAGAAGGATACTAAGGGCGTAGATCTCTAGCATGAATCTCCGCTTGAAAGACGCTGGGCCAGATGCCCATTGCAGTAGAGATTCTGGTGTTGGGTCCAACGATTCCAACACCTACACCCTGTTCAGTTTTGGACCCATCTGTGAACCATTGTCGCCACCGGAGGTTTCCACAGGGGCTGCCATCAGTCCAAGTCTCTTGAGAAGAGATCTAAATTTCTTGTTATTAGAAAGTTCCGTGAACATAAGATCTGATTTAGAATAGATCAATACGTCAGGAAGGGAATATATAAGTGATATTTAAGCCGAACCATAAAACGGTATATCCACTCTATAATATGAGGGACAAAGAGTTTATAGCACTAAAATTCATATCGGGCCCTCCTCATCCATCCCAAAACTCATAATCCAGGAAGATTCCTGACACTCAATGTGATATACACAATTATCTGAGTCAATCCCGACAGATTCACTAACTTTATGTACCTCCCACAATGGGCAGGTAAGTGAATGAATTTGAAGGAGGAGGAAAGTAATTTGTGGCTTTTTTTTAAGGAGCTGAAAATGCCACCTTTCTGAGATGATCTACGAAATTCAGACTTCTAATCGATTTTGCATATTTATTATCCATTTTATCTAATCGAGTTCTGTTAAAGCTTATTCAGCTTGCTCCTTTGAAGCGGTGGCTCGTTTAGCTGTTTCTTAAGCTTTATAAGGTAACTTTTGAAAAAAGTGAGCTTTAATTTAGTTCTTTCAAATGGGCTTCCCAAAGTATAAAACTAAATTATTATTTTGCTTTACAAAAAAAGTCTTTCTAGCCAGGATTTTGGCATGCGTGCTAGTTGGACTTATGGCTGGCCTTAACAAGCTGAAAAAACTAATTTTCTGCTTCTGCAGCCTTGGCTGCTAATCCCACTAAACCCATTTATCAAAATTACTGGAAGCAACTAAATTAAGCATAGCATAAGAAATGTTGGGAGTTCTAATTTATGTTTAAGGCAGAAATAATGAAGAGAAAAAAGTGTAATAAATGTTATAAGTTATTTATGTGCAAATCAATTTGTAACATAAGCTCAAGTCAGCCATTTTTTTCATAGCATACTTTGGGGATAGAACTCTCTTTATATAATGTGCCACAACACGCACACTGGCACACACACATTAGGTGCTCCATTACATAGGCGCACTGCCACGCCCACTTAATGTTTTGATTTATAGGCATACGCCCAGTTGTATCATAAAAGAAATTGTAGGCGTTGAACTGCAGCAAGAAAATTGTGCCAAGAACAATCTGGCACACATACATACAAACATATCCTTACACACAAATGCGCTGTGTTCTGCTTAGGATTTCTTTTTACGATTACGACAACAAAACCGGAGCAAAAAAAAAATGGTCGCTTTTAGCTTATCGTGCGTATTGCCTAAGGGTTTTGTTGCCTTTTCGCTGCTTTAAGTGCCTGGCACAGGCAATCCTTCTGGGAATTGATAAAAACCTTCTCAGCCAAAATAGAAAAAAAAACAACAAAAATAGCAGTCCCCTTTCTATCCACTCAAAAAAAGTTAAATTTGGTGCACATTTTGTGGGTAAATTTTGGAGCAGCTGGAGGCGCAGTTTTGGTGTTCGATTGAGAATAGAATTGGTTAAGCAGGATACGGATTGGTGTTTTTTTTTGGGAGTTAGCTATAAATTTGCAGCACTTGGATGCTTTGAGTTTTGTAGTAATCAAAGGGTTTTGGAAATCTTAAAATTCATGGTAATCCTGAAATTTATGGCTATTTAAATTTACGATATTTCCAAAAGTGTAAATCGAAAATGAAGCCTTAACAAGAAAAAGAGCATCTGGTATTTATAGTATTTATTGCTACTTTAATTGTGAGTCCTTTTGGGTATCTTTACTTGTAATAAATTGCCTTTAACATTTTTAATAGAAATGTCAAAGAAATAACGATAGGAAAGTAAGTATGTGATTTCTGTAGCGCTGAAATTTTTTCCAAAAATACTGAAATAATCTGCAGAATCCTGAAGCAAAAGAAAAATTTTACTTGAAATTGGTTTTTTAACTTTGTCCTGGGAGCTTAAGAAAATGCAAAAATCTTTTGAAAGGTTAAAATATTTCGTAGATTTGTCTAGCGCGGAAAAATTGTCCAAAAATATTGAAGTAATCTGCAGAATCCCGAAACAAAAGAAAAATATTACTCGAAATTGGGCTTATAATTTTTTTATGAAATCATTTGAGTTTTGTATATCCAATTTATCATTATTTTTTATTGCTACATACAACAAAAATCCGATTTTTTGGCGAATTATTATAACAGAGAATTTCGCTTCATCCCGATTTCTCCTCTTTACTGATACTTTCTAAAATGTTCAGGGCATTTTTATACCCTGTACCGTATGGTACCAAGGGTATATTAAGTTTGTGTAAGCCGAAAATGTATGTAACACATAGAAGGAGACGTCGGAGACACCCCAAAGTTACCTAAAATATGATCAGGGTGAATAGAGAAGTCGATACACCCATGTCTGTCTGTCCGTCTGTCCGTGCGAACGCCTAGATCTCAGAGATGGTAAGAGCTAGAGTTACCAAACTTTCACATTAGATCCCATATTATTCCATAGGAGGCAAGTTTATTTTATTTTTTTGATATCGGGGATAAATTATATAGCTCCCATGGGGGTGTTTGAGACGACATCGACAAAAAAAAGCGTTTTAGATGAATAATTCGTTTGTTTATGAAGATATCGTAACCAAATTTGGTATTCGTTTTTTATAGTTCCCAATCACTGTACCAAATTTGATCGAAATCGGTTGACTACATCATATAGGTCCCATAGGACCGATCGGCCAAAATAACTTTTTTAATGAAAAATTCGCTATATTTCGTTTTTTAATAAAGATATCCTAACCAGATTTGGCGTTTGGAAATTTTTTAGACCACTTAAGCAATGTGCCAAATTTGATCAAAATCGGTTGACTATATCATATAGCTCCCATAGGTCCGATCTTCCAAAAAATCGATTTTTTAACAAAATTTGTTGTGTTTCGTTTGTTTGTTAAGATATTGAGACCAAATTTAACATTCGTGAGTATTTTATAGTTCCTAAGCACTATACTAAATTTAAGTCAAATCGGTTGACTAGTTCATATAGCTCCCATAGGACCAATCGGTCCAAAAACACGTTTTTTATACAAAATTCGATGTGTTTTGTTTGTTTGTAAAGATATTTGAAATAAATTTGGCATTCAGATCTTTTTTAAGGTATTTAAGCATTGTGTCAAATTTTATTGAAATCGGTTGACTATATCATACAGCTCCCATAGGAACGATCGGTCAAAAAAAAATGTTTGCTTAAAAATTCTTCTGTTTTTGGTTTTTTGTGAAGAAATCGGACTTTATTACAAGCTAGTGGTACAGGGTATCCTAAAGTCGTCCGCGCCCGACTTTACGTCCGCCATTTTTTATTGCTACATACAACAAAAATCAGATTTTTTGGCGAATTATTATAACAGAGAATTTCGCTTCATTCCGATTTCTCCTTTTTACTGATACTTTCTATAATGTTCAGGGCATTTTTTTAAACTACTTAGTGTTCATAGTGCTAGATGAATAGGCCAAAAAGTCCTTGATTTTGATTTCGATTTCGAATTCTCTTATTTTTGAAGCTTATTATTGTAAACAATTTTGTATACAAAAATTTAGATGAAAAGGAAAATAATAAAAAAAAAAACTTGACTTTGATTCCTGTTCCGAAATCTTTTGCATCAAATAAATCGTTGTCTGAAGCAAGCCTGGCATTTATACTTCCTGTATTTGTTTGAATAGTTTTGAATAAAATCGAACTTTCATAATTTTGGTTCCTTAGAAAGTTCGATTCAAGTAGAATAAAATGCGTTATATGGAAAATTATATATTATATAAAAATTATATATTTTCTAATAAAAGACCCAGACTTTGTGCAACATAATTAAAAGAAAATTCTGGGTTTCAACCTTAAACTTCTTTGATCATCACTATTACATGGATTTCAAAGCCCATGTCCATGCCTAGTCAAATTAACATGGCCCAACAATTCAGCCTACAAAATGACAAATTTTTCAAATATTATCCGCCCTCAAGTTTTTCGCACAGACTTTTATCGCTTTGAGCTTCCATGAAATGTAATGTAACATTTTGTAGCGCTACAAATGCGTTCCAATCAACAACACCATCAGCACCCGGTTACGACTTTTGATGTAAGTCTCCCTGAGTCACAACACCCCCCACAACCCGCTGATGACTCTATAAACGCAGCTGGCCAAAATTTACTCAGCGGTCCCCTTTATTGAAGCTGGGCACACTTTTATCAGACAGCATCAAGACAAATGCGTTACTTGTTTCTCGTTTAGCTTATTACAAGCTACCTTCCTGCCGTCCGTCCTTCCTTCCGTCCGTCCGACAGCCAGCCAGCCAGACAAGCCACCAGCCATCAATTTAGCCAGGACATGCGTATCCTTGGCCTATTGCCACCCCTCGGGCAGCTAAGGCTGAGCGCCCCCCGCCCTCTTTTGTTTTGACATGAAACCGCTATGAACACATCAACGTTACAAACGCGTCTACAAGGCAAACAATATAATGGGGAGTTCTTCTTCTTGTTCTCCTGCTTGTTTTTGTTGTTGTTGTTGGCGGAGGCTGTTGTTGTCGTTATTGTTGTTGTTGTTGTCATTTGGTCGTTTGTCTTAGCGGTTGTGCTTGTTGTTGGTGGTGTTTGTTTGTATGTGAAATTTATATTTATTGGCTTCATTATGCAGAGAGATCTTCGCTTAAAAGCAAAGTTTTTACCAGGGCTGCAAGACTTAGGAATTTTCTTGTTAGCTTTGGTTTGCGGTTGTCAACGAGTGGGAATTGGTTTTTGGGAGTCACGAAAACAAGGTTTTGATTCGAACTTAATTGCCCTAAAAAGCCTTAATGTTTCTGATTAGATTAAAGGAAAGACAACGGAAAGTAGCTTCGAAAAGGTTGAGATAATATTGGATCTATTAATGGAAAATTAGGAAATTACAATAGGGTTAAAAAGTTGTTCTATGCAGTTTAAAGCCATTAGAAAGCTAATAAATATAAATTTATTGTAAGGCACGGCTTATAGCTTGGAACCGGGTTGGTGAATCTTTTGATGCAATAATAGGAGCTCAAAAGCTCCAAAAAAAAAATCCTCACTTTGGGAGTTATTATCCCAAAATGATAGAAGTGCAAAGCTTAAGTTGGCACTTATGCACTACCACTGGTTACTTTTCATACTCGTTAGATAGGCAATTTTGCCCATCTTGTTATTCATGTCGTTAATCGGGTATTCTTGCCTATAGGCATTGATGCAAGAAACGAGTGACCAATATAATAATGTATCGCGTAGAAAAGTAAATAGCTGCGAATGGTCCAATGGGAATTGGAAGCAAATAGCTGCAAACCTGAGAGATATACCCATAGATTTTGTTTTTGGCTCTCAAAAAATAGCAGCCAGTTCGCGGAACCATTGAACAAAGCTTATTATTAAGCAAATTATAAACATTGATCGAAAAAATTAAGTTTGATTTAAGTCCTCTTTTTTGGCTCCAGATTGTGAACTTTCGACGGGGTTAGTTTAATTTACTGAACACATTCAATCATTATAAAATTAGATTCATATAAAAGCGTTATCGTATCCCAATACATCGATATGTCACGACTATCGATTTGTTCATCATTTTCGGAAAGTAAATGGATTAAAAGCCTTTGAAACCCAACGACTTCTGTTCGTACACGAAGAATTAAAGGCATAACTTAGTGAAGATTCGGGACAAAAAAATATTTATAGGTTATCCTTATAGCAATTATCAAAAGTTTTGGGACTCGGATAAAAGCACTGATAAAGCCGAATAACTAGGGCGAAAATGTTACTCTTCCTTGATGCTAGAATCAGAATAAACTTAATACTAGGATAAAATCAACTGAATTATCTTACCATGGTATATGAATTCATTTTAAGAGAGCATAAGCAGAGAAATCATCAGTGAAATATACCAAATGTTTTTTTTTTAAGCCGTATATAGAAACTTCATTCAGATGAATTTTTTTATTTGTTTCAGTCAATCCAGAATGCTCTTTTAGGAACACGACTCTTCAAAGATTATCTCGATTCTTTACTGGCCGTAATTATGCGTAATTACCATGAACTTGCAAATAATACTTGGGCTCTGATAAACAAATTTTAGAGCAGAAAAGAGAAGAGAAATCTTAGTAGAAGAATAGTCGGTTCATAATATGTGAACCCATTTCGCTCATTATTTTCCCTTGGTCATAAAGGAAGAAATTGCGTAATAACCAGAAAGTAACCGTTGGGTTCGGATAAAAAATTTTAGAAGATCATAATGTATTTCTCTTTGCATTAATTTCTACACGGATTCGAACTGGTTCATTCCGTATCTGTTACGCAGCCCTAATTGCCGCAGAACTAGTGTTGGATAAAATACCGACTGCCAGTCGCTTATTTAAATGACTTAGAAACTCATTAGATCTCTGTAGCAAAGGCTTTGATAAAAAAGATAAAAGTGAAGACACATTTTAGTAGAAGAATAGTCGGCTCATTATATAACTAACTCTCTTTTTGATTCTCTCATGGGCACTAGAGAAAAATTACTATTTTTGCCAAGTTTCAAATAAGCTTTGGATTCCAATAAAAAATTTCACAAAAGAAAAGTTAAATTTTAGGAGAAGAATAAAAGAAAGAAAGGAACTGGTTCTGAACTGAACTTTGCTTCCTCAGTTGCAGCAGACATATCGTTGGATAAAATAACTTTAGCCAGTCACTCATTTTAATGACTTAAGTGCCTTCCGATGCAAGGATTCAGATAAAAAATTTAAAAATAAAAAAATACATTTTTTGTAGAATAATATTCGCCGCAAAATGTACACATTTAGCTTCGCATAAATAACCAGTTACTCGGTTTTGAACTGGGTCATTCCGCTTCTGTTTCCCGCCTCTGCAGCCCTGGCTGTTCCAGAACTAGCGCTGGATAAAATAACTTTAGCCAGTCACTCATTTTAATGACTTAATTACAAATTAAACACAAAATTCATTAGACTTGCAAAAACCTCCGCCGCAATTGTGCTCTGTTGGAGCATAAAAATGTGGCCTAAAGCCAAAGAATTGTGGCAATTACCTGGCATTTGTTCTACCCCGAACTTGTTGTTCTTCTTCTTGTCTTTAATGTCTTTGCCACATTTCCATGCCACCGACAAAGTCATAATAATTTCGATTGGTTGTTTGGCATGTCTTATCAATTTTCTATATAAACAGCCTATCAGTTAAATAGTAGTTCTTTTTTGGTTCTACTCTTTTTTTCACACTATATTTTTTTAATAGCACTGATTGTGATAAAGAAAATCACTTTCTGTAACTGATAAAAATACCATCAATTATAATGTTACGATTGAATGTTTCGCTTTTCTCGGAAATCAGCATAGTAACGACGTATCTTTAATTTTATTTTTGCGTATGGCTAGCACTCTTGAAGTTGACGTTGATGAATCATTTCGGAGTTGGAATTAGTCAATGGAATTGTGCGGGTTTTGAGGAGTTTCTGCAGTCACAAGTTAAAAATACGTAAATACGCAAAAAAAAATATGAGTGAAGGTCGATCCAAAAAAATGTAGACCAGATTAAGTTATTGGAATGCACTTAAAAATGGAATTTCAAGATTACCCAAATTAAAGCAAAAGCTTAATAAAGTTTATTAGGCTGAGTGTGTAATATATTTATAGAGTACTGCAAATCATCCCTGTTATAAAAATTTGTTTTCGTCTACGATATCTATTGTGAACTGTTTAATGTCTACTGTAAAAACTATGCTATAAACTTAATGTTTCCAATTAAGCTATATTCGGAATATTTGTCCAATAAAGCTTTGATTCTTAAGAATAAAATTTAATTAAAGCATAAAAGTGATCAAAAAATAAGATTGAATTACCTTAGACTATAGTTTGTATAAATGATTAACTCTAGAATTTTTGCAAAGATAGGAACCGACAAAGTTTTTACTCTTGTCATAATTTTTTGATTTCTCAGAGTTAAAATCATACCTCTCTATCATAGCATGACAAATACAACGGCTATATAATTTCAATTTAGTGATTGACCCTATCAAGGATACATACATATATCAAAATAAGCTACATTCGTAGAATTTTTATCAAAAGTAACAGCAAAAACTTAAGAGCTCTCTAACAAAATGCACCTTGAGAAAATTTCAGGCTTAGGGCAAAATGCTCATTCAAAGATATTTTTCAATTTCTTTAAAAAGTGCCTCATATATGAATTGAAATTATTATTGTTAAATTTCCACTTAATTTACCAATAGTTATATTATATATCGGCGAAAATAAGTTATTATAGACGGGCCCCTATTTTCCCGACCTTCTCCGATTTTGATAATTTTTACCACTAATTTGTGATAAAGTCTGATTTCTAGCACAATAGTAACCACATTAGAATTTTATTGCAAAATTCCGATTATTTATCGAGTTATCGATATACTGATATATGAGGTTTTTCATATATAGGCTATTTTTAAAAGTATGAATGCCATATTCGTTCATTCTAAACGAATAAAGATATATATTTTTTTAAGGCGTTTGAAAATAAGTTAGCTTAGTTAAGATTATTTCTTTTACGTTTAGCAAATTTAACATCTTAAGCCCAAATTTCGATCTTATGGCTGACCTCATCAACATACATATATTAAAATATGTTACATTCGAAGAACATAAACAACATGATAAGCATCAAAAGCAACGAAAAAAAATTAAGAGCTCTCTAAAAAAATTAATCTTGTGAAAATTGCAGGATAGTGCAAAATATAAAAACGATTGTTTCAATAAATCTACATTGAGTTCATAATAGATACAAAATTTTTTTTCGCCTTAGCTTTCCATTTTAGAAATTAGTGGCTTCTAATTTTTGCTCACTTTATTCCTCATTCTTAAATGAAATATAGATTCTTTACTTTATTTATTGATAAGAACTTAATGTTTTTATTATAAAAAATACTCTTTGATGGGATATCAAAAATATTTCAATATAAAATATCAGCTAATACTATATATTAAAATTTATTATTTTATAATTTTATTTTATAAAGAACTTACAAAAATGTGCGTTATAATGGAGTTGGAATAGACATAGGTCTATCAAAATAACCAGCTTGAAGAATGCCTCTTAAAAAGTGGCTATAAAAAATTATCTTCATAACGTAGAGAAATCTTTTGAAATCTAATTCTTCATTTTTATCGATAAGATATCTTAAAAGATCTTTTTATATTTTTTCCAATATACAATATTAGATATGGGGTATTCACGCTTACTAAAGTTGAGTTTAAATTTTGCACAAAATTTTTCTTCAACCAAAGCCTACTCCAGTTTTAACCTATTGAGTTGACATTTTTTTTTTTTGCTACAGTTGGAGTTTAATTTTTTGTAGCCAATTTCTTACATAAGAACTGGCAAAAAAGGAAAAGGATTAAATTTAAAAATTTTGGTATATTCAGCATAAAACATCAAATTTTCATTTCAATTCAATTCAGTTCACGATTTTTAATGCAAATATATTTAATTTAGGGGTTCAGATTCTAATTTCCTTCTTTACTTAATTGTAACGTTATATTGGTTCAGAAAGTTTACAAAGATAGGATTCAAAATTCCCTAAATATATAAAAGAAGATATAAAAACTCAGCAACCCAACTCATAAACTAACCAAAAGGTTGTTCTTACGCTTAATCATGCAATTGAGTGAATGTCGTGTAATTCAGCTTCTTTTTTTCGCGATATTTATATTTTTTGTCGATTTATTGATAAGAAAATTTTAGCTTTCAAAAAAAAATCAGGTCATATTTTATAGACTGAGGAAAAAACGTATAATTTCAAAAACAAAAAGCTTGTATGTGGAGTTAGCTTAATAATAATCGGGAAACCACAAATGTTTTTTAATGTTTAATAATTTTATTTATTGACTTAGTTATAAAAGAATTTTTATTGCAAAAAAATCAAGTCATATTAAATAGACTTTAGAAGATGCTTATAATTTTTTTGTTAATTTTTTTTAAAAGTCTTTCGGAATAAATATTTTTTATTTGTACGTCGGGAAAATCTCTAATGAATCATCCGAAATTGGGTTAAAATAAAACGATTTGGCAATCCTGCGGTCAAAAAAATAAATCTTTTCTTTATGCCGTCTCATGTTTTAGGTAAAAAAAAACGTAATAAAACTTGATGCAATCGTCCCCAAATACTCTCTTTATTCCAAAGTGAATATTTTTCCGTAAACTGTAGGTCCCAGTTCTGTTCGACACATTAATAGTGAGATCTCTACCTGCCAGTTTCTAAGGGGTCCTAACATGGAGTATTATTTTACTATTAATATGGATCTATTGTTACATGTTAAAAAAAAATTCAACTAAATTTTCATATCGTGTTTTAGCGAAGTTCTAATTTTCTGCGCGTGGTATCGACAAAAACATTTACTGTGTTAAGTATATTTTTAATTAAGATATATCTTGTAAGATAAATGTAAATATATTTCTAAATTTGCTGACGAATAATCTCCAAAATACATATATATGTATTTGTAAGAATACTTTTTTATTTTCATATTACGTTCTGATATTTTAGAGTGCTATTGATAATCCAATTTTTGGTTTGCTGCACTTTTTTAATTAAAATATATCTTCTTATCTGCGTATATTATATTATGTTTATTTTTAAATTTTTCGTTAAATAATTCTCAAATTTTTTTGAAAAAATATACATTTATTTCAGTCCGAGTATTACTATTATATTTTTATTTTTACGTGTTCTAAAAAGATTTAATTTATTTTCATATCTTAGCGTGATTTCTAAGCGTGCTATTGGTAAAAAAATTTTTGGGTTTCATATTTTTGATTAAATTATATTTTCTAAATTCGTCAAATAATCCTCAAAACATTTGTAAGTACATATATTTTTTAATTTTACATGTTCTAAAAAGATTCAACCTTTTTTCATATTATGTTCTTGTGAAGTTCTGATTTTTTAACGATTGTATATTTTTTAAATTAAAATAAGTCTTCTCAGCGGTATAAAATATTTTTTTAAATTTTTCGTTAAATAATCCTCAAAATATTTTTAAGAAATATCATTAACTTTGAATATGTTTCGGCAATAATTTATTACTTAGTGTTAAGTTATTTTTAAGTTCAAATTAAGACTTTTCCACCTAATAATTCCACAACTATGGAATGTCAACAATGACATAATTTCTTAATTGTTTAAGTTGAAGAAGTTTGCAAACTTTTATAAAATTGTAATTATCATCATTACATAAGTGGAAAGGAAAGAAAGAATAAAGCACCAATAAAAATTAAATATTAATCTGATTAATTTCTTTTCAAAACCAATATTTCCATAGCAATTAATTATTAAGTTGTTCATTCACAAGGCATAAATCGCATGAGCAAAAGATTGAAGTATTGAAGAGCGCTCTAAAAAAATTCCCTTAACTGAACTTTTCCATTTTTAATGCATTCTAGAAAGTTTTCCGTCAGATATAAAATATATTTTCTCTACACCTTAAGGCATTACATAACAAGCGCAACGATATCAAAGTTGCCTCTCAAACGGTAGGCGACCAAAGAGCAACTGTTTCATTCCATTTCGTACCACAGAAAACAAATAAGTCCGAGCCTGTACCTCCTCAGCTGGGAAAACTTTTGGTTACCTCATGTTGCATACACACACACTGACATACACATACAATGTGTGTGTACCCTGTGAAATATAGCAAGTGTTGCCATTGTGGGTATAATCACTGTGTATGTGTATGTGTGTATATAGTATATGCATGTACGTGTGTGCTGATGATGACGGAGGACACACACACAGACATAACTTGTAGTGTGTAGCAAGTTTTTTGTTTAATTTTAATTATATGCATATTTAGAGCACACACTTCTAAAACTTATATAAGCACTACACACAGTTGCAGTTACTTTCTATATATATTTAGTATATAGATATTTAGACATTTCTTACCTGTATCGCTCGGTGTGATATTACTTAGGCGATGTTGTAGAAAACCGCGCAAATTTGAGACAACGCGCTGTGGCGAATTGGGCCCGCTGCCAATGGAGAAGCTACGCAATTTGGAGAACAGTGCGGCTGACTCCGCTCCGCCAGCACTGCCCGCGGCGCTGCTGTTGTTCTCGTTGGACGCCACGTTCGTTTCGCTTGAGAAAACGTTGATTTTTAAAGCGCGCGCGCTCTTCCTAGATCGCAATTTTTCACGCCTTGGCTACTGTTAAGATTTTCAACAATTTTCTTACGCACACCGCGCGCACTTTCCACTGCAGTTTTGGGTTATTTTGAAATTTTTTCGAATTTTTTCCTGAGGTGTTATGTAAAAATGGCCTGTTCCGCCAAAAATAACCGCACACAGACACACACTGACACACTACGCCGCGACACTCGCTGCAAACGTTGCTCGTTGTCAAAAACTAGCTTAATTTTTTGTACAACAAAAAAACCTTTTTTTTTAGCTGTTTTAATTTTTTTTTCTTCTTTTTATTATTATCTAGCTGAGAGAGACCAGACAACGGCGACCACGAACAGCAGCGTGCGTTGTGTCGTCCGGGCAGGAGCAAAGGTAACTTCTGTCTGCTGGCAGCTCAGTTTGCTGCTGCCACATGCTCTTGTATACCGTTATTTTTCGGTATTCGGCCTGGAATGCTGCGCCCGCTTTGCCGCCCACTTTGAGCTTTCCACCGCGCAGCATATAGAGTACAAAGCGAAAAGGACCTGTCCAGATTGCGCATGCGCCATGTGGCACCAGGTATGAGTGTGTGCAAACCCAAGCAATTGGCTGGCCCGTTGTTTTTCCCATGCACATTACTCTCGCCTAGTTGAGCACATTTGAATATATTTCTATTTGAAGCGCTTTTCTTTCTCGGCCAGGCTATGTTGATTTTGCTTTTGCATAGACACAACAACAAGAAAATCAATTTCCTTTGCTGTTACTAGATAGCACAGTTACTAACTGTTGTTGTTGTTGTTGTTGTTGTTGTCTATGCGTATTTGTTGTCTGTTTATTTGTTTGTTTGCATTTGTTGTGCACTGTGTCCAGACAGAGTTTTTGAATAAACATAGCATACTTTTTAGGGCTAATACACAGCGAACAACTAATATAGGTTTTTTTCTTTATTTTATTATACAATTATTTTAGCTAGACATGATTTACTTAAATATAGGTTTATTTTTATTATAGAATTATTTTAGCTATACATAATTTATTTAAATAAAGACTAATGTACTGAAAGAAATATATGTACATACTTATAAATAATATTAGTTTTTATGCTTAAAAGAATGTGATTCTTTGCCCGTAATTATTCCCTAAGTCTTATAAAATCCTCATGTACTATGTAGATGTATCTCACATACATAAACGTGCTAAAAATGTAACTAGGCATGAACTATTACGAAACATGTGCACAATTATATGTTGCAAATATAGCCTGTTGAAAACTGAATTAAAATGTACAAAAATTACATTCCCTCAAACAAATAAATTTAGATCTTTTAATCAATATATAAATACCCATTCAGAAAAATATATACGATATTTAAAAGATAATTTCGGGTATGCATTAAAAAAAATATAAAAATTTCGCTTGTTACATATTTACCCACTTGAACAGCCATTCAGATCAATCTAATAGCTAACATGCCATTTGAAGCTATAGTTATAATTAAAATAAAATTAATAATAAAATTTATTATTATATACATTCGTTTATCTTGGTTTTGATTGTGGATCAACCAATACCACAAAACGGCGCAGGAGTTGTAGTCAGGGTAGATGCAGCCTGTCGTGCTAGATCGTCAGCGATCGTGTTACGATACAATCCCGAGTGTTCAAGCACCCAGCATAGCGCGACTTTGTTCCGGGCGGACAGGGTTTGGAGGTAGTTATGACTTTCTTTAATCATCCTGGAGAAGATGTCCTAATAGCAGCTTGGCTATCTGAAAAAATGCATTTGTTTGCTCCCCTAGTTCCCTTGGGAAGGATATTAAGGACGCAGATCTCTATAGCATGAATCTCCGCTTGAAAGACGCTGGACCAGATGCCCATTGCGGTAGAGATTCTGGTGTTGGGTCCAACGATTCCAACACCAACACCCTGCTCAATTTTGGACCCATCCGTGAACCATTGTTGCCACCGGGGTTTCCACAGGGGCTACCATCAGCCCAAGTCTTCCGACTTGGAAGAATAGATCTAAATTTCTTGTTATGAAAAAGTTCCGTGATTATAAGATCTGATCTAAAGCAGATCAATACGTCACGAATGGAATATATAGAATAGATATTGTATTTATTCCATCAAATCCAAGTAATATCGTATGCATCCATCCACAAATAATGTTTCATTTAAAATTCTGAAGAAGTTCATTCATAGAAAAAACATACAAATTAAAGCCGAATAAAATTGGGAGCTCAATCAACTAGTCTACAAATTTATTTATTAAAAAATTGTTTTCATTTATCCAAAAATTGCATCCGTCCATGCAATCCACAAATTATGTTTAATTTAAAAGCCTGAAAAAGTTCTTTCATAGAAAAACAAAGAAAACCAAGACGAGTAAAATTGGGAACTCGTAACACTAGCCGGCAGATGTTGTCCTGATCAAAATTTTTGAATACTCTTAAAGTAAATAAGCATCGTAAGTTTCTCTAGGTAGATAAATAAATAGTAAATAATAATAGTAATAATAATAGTAAATAAACATAGTAAGTTTCTCTAGGTAGCTTATCTGGAAAAATACAAGATTTTAAGATTAGATTGCATCTCGATTCAAACTTGCACCATTATTAGTCGAATGTCGCGCCTCACGGGTCTGTCTTAACCGAATTCTTTCACGTTCATCTTCACAATCTTCACGTTCCTGGACAGTACGATTAGATTGATAATTAATTTTATTATACGTCATGAAATACATCATGCATTGATGGATTAGAAGACAGCATTCCCACCTTATATCAAAAAAATTTTGAGATTAAATGCTAAAATATTTTATAGTGAAAGTCTTTCTTCATTAGGTATTTTTTTACAAATCTATAATCATCTGGGTATTATTCAGAATTTTCGCAATAGTCCGGTCACTGTATATTATTAAAAATTGAAAAAAAAAAATTTAAATTGGAGCGAATAGGAAAATTATGATATTTGAGCAAATGCATTTGGAAGACGTACAAAACTCGTTGTCCTCCAAAATTTCTACAGTAACAAAATTCCCTATAAAATTTTTTATTTGTAACTAAATCTATTTTAGCGGCATATTTGATGCTAAACAATCTCTTAGTTTATTTATTTTTTACGTTCGATACAAAGTTTTTTAGTTTTATTACGTCCTTCGGAAATTTTTTTATTTACACAGAGTGAAAATTTATCTAATACATAAAAAGCAAATCCCTAAAATATACAAATTTATAAACTAAACTACATTCTAAACTATCTTTAAAATTGTATTTCTACTTACTTAATACTCTTTTATGTGCTTGTCGATTTCGGAGCTGTTGAAATCAAGTCAACCATAAAAACTTGCTCAGCTGCGCATAAATTTCAACTTTCAATGGACAAACTATAAAGTTTTTGCATAAAAAAAATGAAATCTATAAAAAAAACGTTCCCTTTTTTTGTGCAAGTTATATTCGGAAAATATTCTGAGCAGTTTAAAATGTTTGCTCACTTTTAGCTTGAGCTGTTGCCAACTTTTTGCCAAATCAAACCATACAAAAGCTCTAATAAGCCGCACCAAATGCGTGGTCTGACCTTTCCACTTCTCGAGAGCACAAGTTAAATCTTGATAAATTGCAAAAAGTATCCGTCAAGTGATAAATGACAAAGAAATTGCCAAATTGGATGACAGTTGAGGTTGCAGTTCCTTCCTTCCTTGCCAGAGCTGTCTTGAGTTCTTTCTGGGGGTTGATGTTGAGGTCTTTGACAACTGCAATGCTGTTGGTCCGATGTCAGCAGATATTAATCAGAGCCATTTGTAGGGTAACAATTTCATAAGTTCTATAAGAATAGATTGCGTTGCAATTTGGGGCAAAACTTTTGCCAAATGGGTGGTGGTGGCCCATAAAATAATTGGGTTATGCAGATGGAAAATGGTGCGAAAAAAGTAAACAATGAAAATACTTTTTGTGTACTGAGAAAAAAAGGTTGGTGAAAGAACAAGGTAACATTTTTTCGTAAATAAACTGCAGAAAGGGGTGCCTGTGTCTAGGAAAAATGGGTGTTATTGTAATAAAGTTATGTGGTCCGAAAAATAAGATATTAAGTAAGAAATTCCCATATATGAATCTTAAGAAATTGTAACTTTTAGCTTCGCTGCACTGTAGGTCCAGATTGTCACTCTTGGTCACAAAATAAATAAGTAAATAAGAGCATCGGGCCACTTTGGTAAACCACTTTTTTCCTCTCTTTTGAAACTTCTTCGAGTTTTATGATTTTTACATATATGATAGAGCTACTAGAAAATACTAATTTTTATTGAATTTCTTTTTTTGAGAAGGATTTGTTAAGGGAAAACTTTTCTACGGCTTGAATTCCAATACAATATAAAAAAATGGCGGACGTAAAGTCGGGCGCGGACGACTTTAGGATACCCTGTACCACTAGCTTGTAATAAAGTCCGATTTCTTCACAAAAAACCAAAAACAGAAGAATTTTTAAGCAAAAATTTTTTTTTGACCGATCGTTCCTATGGGAGCTATATGATATAGTCAACCGATTTCAATAAAATTTGACACGGTGCTTAAATACCTTAAAAAAGATATGAACGCCAAAGTTATTTCAAATATCTTTACAAACAAACAAAACACATCGAATTTTGTATAAAAAACGTGTTTTTGGACCGATTGGTCCTATGGGAGCTATATGATCTAGTCAAACGATTTGGATTAAATTTGGTACAGTGCTTAGGAACTATGAAATACTCACGAATGTCAAATTTGGTCCCAATATCTTAACAAACAAACGAAACACAGCAAATTTTGTTAAAAAATCGATTTTTTGGAAGATCGGACCTATGGGAGCTATATGATATAGTCAACCGATTTTGTTCAAATTTGGCACAATGCTTAATTGGTCTAAAAAATTTCCAAACGCCAAATCTGGTTAGGATATCTTTATTAAAAAACGAAATATAGCCAATTTTTCTTTAAAAAAGTTATTTTGGCCGATCGGTCCTATGGGAGCTATATGATATAGTCAACCGATTTTGATCAAATTTGGTACAGTGATTGGGAACTATAAAAAACTTTCGATTGCCAAATTTCGTTACGATATCTTCATAAACAAACGAATTATTCATCTAAAACGCTTTTTTTTTTCGAGGTCGTCTCAAACACCCCCATGGGAGCTATATAATTTATCCCCGATATCAAAAAAATAAAATAAACTTGCCTCCTATGGAATAATATGGGATCTAATGTGAAAGTTTGGTAACTCTAGCTCTTACCATCTCTGAGATCTAGGCGTTCACACGGACGGACGGACGGACAGACGGACAGACGGACGGACAGACGGACAGACGGACAGACGGACAGACGGACATGGGTATATCGACTTCTCTATTCACCCTGATCATATTTTAGGTAACTTTGGGGTGTCTCCGACGTCTCCTTCTATATGTTACATACATTTTCGGCTTGCACAAACTTAATATACCCTTGGACCATACGGTACAGGGTATAAAAAATGGCGTGCGTAAAGTCGGGCGCGGACGTCTTAGAGATACCCTATACCACTAGCTTGCAATAAAATCCGGTTCCTTTATAACATAAAAAACCCAAAAAAAAGAATTTTTAAGCAAACATTTCTTTTTGGAGCGATCGTTCCTATGGGAGCTATATAATATAGTCAACCGATTTCGATCAAATTTTACACAGTGCTTTAATACCTTAAAAGATCTGAATGCCGAATTTAGTTCAAATATCTTTACAAATAAACGAAACACAACGAATTTTGTATAAAAAAAGATTTTTTGGACCGATTCGTCCTAGGGGACGAATACTCTACCGATTTTAATAAAATTTGGTACAAGACCAATAAAAACTTACAAGTAAAAAATTTAATTCCAATATTTTCACAAGCAAACGAAACACAACAAATTTTGTTCAAAAATCGATTTTTTGAAATTCGGCCCTATAGGAGCTATATGATATAGTCAATCGATTTTGTTCAAATTTGGTACAGTGCTTGGGGACTATAAAAAACTTTTAAATGAAAGGATTTTGTTACTGTAGAAATTTTGGCTACTGGATTTAAAAAGAGGACAACGAGTTTTGTACTTCTTCCAAATGCATTTGCTAAAATAACATTATTTTCCCATTCGCTCCAATTTTATCTTTTTTTGTAATTTTTAATAATATACAGTGACCGGATTATTGCGAAAATTCTAAATAATACCCAGATGATTATAGATTTTTCAATAACAATAAAAAACGCCTAATGTAGAAATTCTCATAAATTTTTCGGTATAGGGTATTTTTTTAAGGTGAAATGTTCGGATGCCAGTAGAACACACCCTATAAAATTTTTTAGAAATAAAAAAAAATCGAAAATTTATTTGGACGTAAAATAAACAGTCTAGATTACAATTTTAGAAAATTACAAAAACAACAAAAAATTGTTGAATGGGATGGATCATTGCCGAAATTCTAAATACTGCGTTAAAAACAAAAAATATTATATTTAATCAGAATATTAAAAGTAAAAATTCACAAATGGAAATGTCATTTACAATATTGTGATTTGTTTATTTAATCTCTTAAATTTTTTGAATTAGGTGTTTTTTAAGTGAGCCCGAACCTTAGTTGAAAAAAACAACAAAAAACTACAAAAAAATTAGAAAAACAACGAACAAAAATTTAAAGTAAGAAGTAGATAATCGTTTAAAATACTAAAAAATTCGCAAATAAAAATATTACAAATTAAGCTTATAAATTAGAAAAGTCTTTTACGCTGTAGAATTTTTTATTGTTTGATATAGGGTGATTTTTAAAGTTTAATTTTAAATAAATTAATTTTGAGCTGAATTCATTTTTTATTTTTAATCTGTTTGGATGCAATTTTCATGTTTTCTGTGTTTTAAAAATTATATCTTATACATGACCACCATTATTAGCTATGCATACTGTCTGTCTTGTTTTTGACAATTTTTTAATAACTTCGAGTGTTATTTTATTTGCGGCAAGAGTTATGTTGACCTCAAATTTATCAAGAGATGTTGGTTTGTTGGCATAACAAATGGCCTTAAAGTATCCCCAAAGACAATAACCAAGAGGCGTCAAATCTGACCTGGGAGGCCAGCAAACAGTTCCATAACAATTTATTAATTCGAAGGATTTTTGTGATGTATCGCACGTAGCACCATTGCTGGATGATACATCTCTAGATGAAGTAAATGTCAACAACTTGTGGGTCAACTCTGCTTCACATTTTGTTGACATTGATTTTCTTTGATTTTTAAAAGCAAAGATTCATTGATTTCTTTTCCGATGACGCCGTTGTCTAAAAATTCACACCAATAGTCAATTTTCCTGGATGCATTGATATCATATAAATGTATGGATACATTTTTTATCATTTTTGATAATTTTAATTATGACTACAATTAAATTAAATTCAGATTACTTTGTTGAAGAGAGCCCAGCATTTATGTAAGCTTTAATTTTTTTTGTAAGAATAATAATATAATATGATTGTTTACTCAAAAGAAACGTTTAAATAAATGACAGTTTTCAGTACGATATATATTCGATATCTCTGTTGAAACATCGGACAAGATGAAAAAAACATCCATTTTATTAAATTGTTAGATTTGTATTCAATTAAATAGTTAATAGTAATGAATAATTAATAATTGGACAATCTAACAAAACACCCTATAATTAACTTTATATTTGCTAGAACAAAAAAAAATCAACAGTTTAGGCTTCTAATATATATATTAGTTGTCCCCTACAGAAATATCATACATGCTAAAAAAGAACACCCTATATATATTGCATTTAAATAAATGACGAGCTGTTTGGGCTTTTGATATATAGTACCACTATCTATTAAAAGATTGGGCAAGCTAAAAAACACCTTATATTATAATATAATTTTAATTAATTGAAAGATGACAAGTTTATTCTTCTGATATATATCCTTTTCATATATGAGAAAAATTGTGAAAGTTTTAGTCAATTATAAGATGAATAGTTTAAGTGAGTAACAAATATAACAATGTGAGATAAATAAGGTTTCTAGAACATCTTAATAATAGGCATAATATTAGGTTACTTCGAAGCTTAATTATAAAAGAATTGTATAAGCTATTTACATGCGTATAGCTGAAGTTCCAATATTTATTAATTATTTATATTTATATCAACTTCAATTTACGTCATCTTGACTGAAATTTTAGCTATTAGAAATAACGTAGCAAAACATTAATTAACTCAAATTTGCTTCATCTCAAAGTTATTTATAGTATAGAAAAAAAAACTATAAGCTTCTAAGTGCTGTCACATTAATTTTGTTAAAATAAAGGTAACTTATTTGATTGGTAAAGTTCACGAAACCAGTAAGTGGCCCAAGAATTGAAATTATATTGGGTAATTTTTTCTTGGTAGCATTTTTGATTTTTTTTTTTTAAATTAATAATCTATTGTTTGTTTCCCCGTAATGCCTTTAAAAAGCTCGTACAAAAGCATTAAAGATATGAAATTTCCTTATAGATTCCAAAAATATGTCAAATATCATATCTTCTTATCTTCTTATGTGGCCATAACAACACGATTACCGGGTTACGGCCTGCCTTAAAACGTCTATCCAGGCGCCTCTGCATTGCGCGCGCCTTCTCCAGTTGGTCACACCGAGCGAAGACAGGGCCCCTTCCACTTGGTCTTTCCAACGCAGACACGGTCGTCCTCTCCGCCGACGGCCGCTGACTACCGCATCGGACACACGTTTAGCTGGAGCATCCTCGTCCATTCTAACGACATGTCCGAGCCAGCGAAGCCGCTGGATGTTGATACGCTGAGCAACGTCCATGTCGTTGAAGAGCTCATACAGCTCCTGGTTGGTGCGGATGCGGTAGTCATCGCCAACTCGAATAGGACCAAAGATCTTGCGCAGTACTTTCCTCTCGAAAACTCCCAAGGCAGTTGCATCAGTTAGAGACACGGTCCAGGCTTCCGCGCCGTAAAGAAGCACTGGAAGGATGAGTGCCTTGTAGAGTGATAGTTTTGTCGCGCGAGAGAGGTCTCTACTACTCAATTGCCTATTGAGACCGAAATAGCACCTGTTGGCAAGGGTTATTCTGCGCTTGATCTTCAGGCTGACATAGTTGTCGGTGGTAACGGCGGTGCCAAGGTAGATAAATTCCCTGACAACATCGAAAGTATAGCTGTCGGCCGTAATCTGGGACCCAAACCGCCGCAAGTCCCTACTTGACGACAGCATATACTTCGTTTTGCCCTCATTTACCGCCAGACCCTTTTTCGCAGACTCCCGTTTGATAGCACTGAAGGCCGCGGTGACATCTCGCTTGGTAGCCCAATGATGTCGATGTCGTCGGCGTACGCAAGGAGCTGGACACTCTTGTAGAAGATAGTGCCAGTGCGATGTACGCCGGCCTTCCGCAGAACGCTCTCCATGACGAAGTTGAAGAGGTCGCATGATAAGGGGTCGCCTTGTCTGAAACCTCGCAAGGTATCAAAGGCTCGGAGAGGTCCCTTCCTACCTTGACGGAGCTGCAGGAATTACTCAACGTCATTCTGCAAAGCCTTATCAGCTTCGCAGAGATACCGAGCCCAGACATTGCGGCATATACGCGATCCCTTATTGGGCTATCGTAGTCGACGAACAGGTGGTGAGTGTCGACTCAAATATCATATAGTCTACCAAAAATTCTTATATCGAAAACTGTTTTGCTAAAGCCGAATTTCGGGTAACGTACCCCAGATTCCCTAGTTAATTTAAACATTTTCATAAGTGGTTTTGTCCATAAATAAGTTGAGAAATAGAACTATCTATAACGTTTAAATTTAACCTTTAGATATGTTATCTTATTAAAATCTTAATTATTTTATGCCGATTGAGTCTAAAAATAGTTAATTAGAAAAAAGAAATGCTATGGAAAACGTGAAATTGTTTATTTATTTATTTAATTAGAAATTAATTCCAAGAAACAAAGTAATTAAATCCAAAGCAATAAATCCTTAAATGCTATATAAAAGGCGAATTTGTTTATTTATTTATTATTGCAACTTAGAAATTAATTCTAGGAAACAAAGCAATTAACAACATAGGCCTTCAGGCTAAAATAGGCGAATTCTTTCATTGAACTTAAAGTTAATGCTAAAATAATATTGTTGTCTTCATCTTTATTAATATTAAGCAAAAAGTTGCATCATTTTTAATTTTTCATATATTGTATTTCATATTTCCTCATATAATTTAATTTTAATGCATTTTCATTTAAATTGAATACGTACCAAAAGTTAATTAACTAAGAACTAGAAGTTCATTAAGTATTGTTTAATTTATGCTAAGCCGTACCTCAACTTTAACTGCTGATTGTATCATGTGGATTAGAATTAGGAATCATCTGCAAAATTTTCATCTTAATAATTTTTGTTTTACTTTGCATAATTTGTTTCTCAGTATATACATAAATAAAATAAAATTTAAATTTTAAGTCCTGATTAAAATTTGTAATTCCTGAAAAAATATCATGATAAGTAAAAGTGCTGTCACGTCATCAGGATTAATATGACGCATTTAGCTTCAGATGAAAAAGCTTCATCATCTTCATTTTGCTATACGTCATATATTTCATATATTGCTATATATTACAATTAATGCTTGGTTGATGCAATATAAAACTTAAAAGCTCTAGAAGAATTTATTTTTTGTGTTAAAAAAATATGACAACTTAAACCGCTACCTTCATCATCTGAATTAATATTAAGCGTTAAGCTTCGTCTGCAAAACATTTTTTTTTAATTTGCGGTATAAAGTGTATTTTGCTGAACAATTTAATTTTTAAGCACTTTTAAATAAATTAAACGATGAAACATTTTCGCTGAAATATTATGTCAAATAGTTTTATCATCTGGATTAATTTTATTCGGAAAGCTGTATCTACAAAAGCTTTAATCATTTTAAATATTGTCATTTGCTTTTATTTTTTTGATTGAATGCTAAATAATTTAATTTGTATGCAGTTTTAAGATTAAAAACCTGTAGTAAAATATATTATTTATGCGTCATCATCTGGTTTAAAAGACAGCAAAAAGCTTATCTAGAGATAAGTATTCTTAAAATGAATCATCTTTTTTATTTTTATCTTTTTCTGAAATAAATCATCTGGATAAAAAGTCATCTTTAGAGAGAGAGAGAGAGAGAGAGCACTAAGCTTAAATAGAGATAATTCTTCTAAAAAGTTTCATCTATCTTTATTAAATAAGTCATCTGGATCAAAAGCAATCATTAAGCTTATAAAGAGACATATTCACCTAAAAAAGTTTCATCTCTTTAGATTTCTCTATTTCCTAAATAAATCATCTAGATCACAATTAATCATTGGAGAGAGCATTAAGCTTATATAGAGATAATTATTCTAAAAAGGTTTAATCTTTTAAATTTTCTCTCCTTTTTAAATAAACCATCTGGATCTAAAGTATTAAATAAAGCTTTTAAGCCGATAATTCATCTAAAACATTTTCATCTTAATTTCCACTTAATATTTCCCATTTATATTTTTCTATAGTTCTTATGGATCGAATGCTAAATATAATTAAGCTATATGCAATTTAAGATGAAATCTTATCAAAAGTTAATTAACATATAGCTTAACATCTTTATAGTTATTTCTAGTTGATGTTAATTTATTATTATTATTATTAAATATCTGGTTTTATCATCTATATTAATATTTAGCTTCATCTTCAAAAAGTTCAAAAAGTCCACCTCCATATGAAATCTTATTAAAAGTTAATTAACCTACAGCTTAAAATCCGTATAAAAATTTATAGCTTATATTAAATTATAATTAATATTAAATGTCTGGTTTTAGTATCTGCATTAGTATAAAGCAAAAGTCATCTGCAAAAGTTTTATATTATAATATTTTGGCATTTTTTATTTTTTAACCCCCGACGCAAAAAGAGGGGTGTTATAAGTTTGACGTGTCTGTCTGTCTGTCTGTCTGTCTGTCTGTCTGTCTGTTTGTTTGTCTGTCTATGGCATCGTAGCTCCCGAACGCTTGCAGTGATTTCAATTTAGTTTTTTTGTATTAAAGGTGACTTATGTCCGAGTGTTGTTAGACATGGACAAATCGGTTGAGCCGTTTAAAAGTTGTGGGGAGTGAAAGTGGGGAGAAAAACATAAACTTTGTCCGATTGGCTTAAAATTTGGTCCTATTGTAACTGACGACGTCACTGATTCGAATCTGAGGTTATTTTTGCTCTATCTCTTCTCGTTTAGAAGTTATGGCCATTTGAAGCTAAAAACATAAACTTTGTCCGATTGGCTTAAAATTTGTCTGTCTGTCTGTCTGTCTGTCTGTCTGTCTGTCTGTGGCATCATAACTCCCGAACGCATGCAGTGATTTCAATTTAGTTTGACGTGTCTGTCTGTTTGTCTGTTTGTTTGTCTGTCTGTCTGTCTATGGCATCGTAGCTCCCGAACGCATGCAGTGATTTCAATTTAGTTTTTTGTATTAAAGGTGAATTATGTGCGAGTGTTGTTAGACATGTTTGATGAAAATCGGTTGAGCCGTTTAAAAGTTGTGGGGAGTGAAATTGGAGAATGCAAAAAAAAAGCAAACGAGCTTGACCTTAAATGTAATCTATACCTTAACAAGAATCTAAATTATAGTAAGTATATTATAATATACTAAAGTCTAACTTAACCTAACCTACCTATAAAAAGGATGAAATAAAAAATTAAATTAAAAATTTAAAAAACCCCATACAAGAACTTAAGTAATTTTCATTTAAAAAGTAAAAAATAATAAAAGAAACTTAATGTTAAAGTACCTAAGAATCTATTAATAATTCTAAAAAAAAATACGTCGCGTTGGGGGACCGCTCCTAAACTAACAATTTAAATACAAATAGTCTAATTAAGCAACAAAGATTAACTTAAAAACAAAATTAAGAAAATACTTCAAAAACTTTCATAGAATTACTTCAAAAAATTTGCATGTAAGATACGACCGTCAACGACGTCTGCCCTCGCGTGTCCCCCAACGCGACGTATTTTTTTAGAATTATTAATAGATTCTTAGGTACTTTAACATTAAGTTTCTTTTATTATTTTTTACTTTTTAAATGAAAATTACTTAAGTTCTTGTATCGGGGGTTTTTTAAATTTTTAATTTAATTTTTTTAGTTCTACGTCTTATATTTTGTTTTCAATATACGTATTTCCTTGAATAACTGCTAAATAAATTAACTCTTAAGCACTTTATGGAAAATAATTGCTTTGATTGTTCAAACTGAAAAATTTAAATGCATTGAAAAACTTCGTGGTAAATTATCTTTGCCAACTAAAACTGCTTCATCTACAAAAGTTTCATACTCTTTAATATTCCCTCTATTTTAGATAAAGCAAGAATTGTAGTTATCATATTATGGAATTTTTAAATCTTTTTATATTTAACTCTACCTTCTATATTTTTCATTTCAATATATTTTGTTGATTGACTGTTTAATAAATTACACTTTATAAAAAAAATAGCTTTTTTTATTCAACTGCAAAATTAAAAATGGCGGACGTAAAGTCGGGCGCGGACGACTTTAGGATACCCTGTACCACTAGCTTGTAATAAAGTCCGATTTCTTCACAAAAAACCAAAAACAGAAGAATTTTTAAGCAAAAATTTTTTTTGGCCGATCGTTCCTATGGGAGCTATATGATATAGTCAACCGATTTCGATCAAATTTGGTACAGTGCTTGGGAACTATTAAAAACTTACGAATACCAAATTTGGTCCCAATATCTTAACAAACAAACGAAACACAACAAATTTTGAACAAAAATAGATTTTTTGGAAGATGGGCCCTATGGGAACTATATGATATAGTCAACCGATTTCGATCAAATTTGGCACATTGCTTAAGTGCTCTAAAAAATTTCCAAACGCCAAATCTGGTTACGATATCTTTATTAAAAAACGAAATATAGCGAATTTTTCTTTAAAAAAGTTATTTTGGCCGATCGGTCCTATGGGAGCTATATGATATACTCCACCGATTTCAATAAAATTTGACACAGTTCTTAAATACCTTAAAAAGATCTGAATGCCGAATTTAGTTCAAATATCTTTACAAAAAACGAAACACATCGAATTTTGTATAAAAAACGTGTTTTTGGACCGATTGGTCCTATGGGAGCTATATGAACTAGTCAACCGATTTGAATTAAATTTAGTATAGTGCTTAGGAACTATAAAAAACTTAAGAATGTCAAATTTGGTCTCAATATCTTAACAAACAAACGAAACACAACAAATTTTGTTAAAAAATCGATTTTTTGGAAGATCGGACCTATGGGAGCTATATGATATAGTCAACCGATTTTGTTCAAATTTGGCACATTGCTTAAGTGGTCTAAAAAATTTCCAAACGCCAAATCTGGTTACGATATCTTAATTAAAAAACGAAATATAGCGAACTTTTCTTTAAAAAAGTTATTTTGGCCGATCGGTCCTATGGGAGCTATATGATATAGTCAACCGATTTTGATCAAATTTGGTAGAGTGATTGGGAACTATCAAAAACTTTCGAATACCAAATTTGGTTACGATATCTTTATAAACAAACGAATTATTCATCTAAAACGCTTTTTTTTTGTCGAGGTCGTCTCAAACACCCCTATGGGAGCTATATAATTTAACCCCGATATCAAAAAAATAAAATAAACTTGCCTCCTATGGAATAATATGGGATCTAATGTGAAAGTTTGGTAACTCTAGCTCTTACCATCTCTGAGATCTAGGCGTTCACACGGACGGACGGACGGACAGACGGACGGACGGACGGACGGACAGACGGACAGACGGACAGACGGACATGGGTATATCGACTTCTCTATTCACCCTGATCATATTTTAGGTAACTTTGGGATGTCTCCGACGTCTCCTTCTATATGTTACATACATTTTCGGCTTGCACAAACTTAATATACCCTTAGTACCATACGGTACAGGGTATAAAAACGGTTGAAAAATTTATAAACTATGGTTAAATGTTTTGCCAACTATAACTGCTGGCTAACAAAAAGATTAATCTGCAAACGTTTCATCTTTTTTAATTTCTGTCTCTATTTTAGATAAAGCAAGAACTTAGCTGGACTTATTTTTATTCTTAGGACTTAAAAAGCATAGTAGATTTTATATTTTATAGTTTAATTTAAAGGCAGCTTCAGCTGCTGGATAAGTAAGCATTAAGCTTTAGCTGCAAAAGATGAGAGATGAAAAGATGATACTTTTAAATCAGTTTTGTTTTGTTTATTTTTAGATAAAGCAAAATCTTAACAAGACTTAGCTAAACTTAAAAGAAATTAACGGTAGTAAAATTTATAATTTATATTATGATTTTATACCAACTTTGATAGCGGATTTTTTAAGCATTAAGCTTCAACTGCAAAAGATGAAAGATGAAAAGATGATACTATTTTAAAGTTAGCTCTAGTTTGTATATTCTTTTAGTATAAAGCAAAAAGCTGAACTAGGCTTTAGATTAAACTTAAAATAAAATGATGTAGTAAAATGCATAATTTATATTGTCATATTATGCCAACTTTAATAGCTAGATCTCATCAAGTTGTATTATAAAACATTAAGACTTTATTAAGCTTCATCTGCAAAAAATGAGAGATGAAAAGATGATCACTTTTCAAGTTAGCTTTATTTTGTATATTTATAGTATAAAGCAAAAACTTAGCAAGACTTAGTTAGACTTAAAAAAATTAACGGTGTAAAATTAATAATTAATAGTATCAATTTCTACAAACTTTGACAGCATTAAAGCTTCATTTGCAAAAGATGATATATTTCAAATTAGCTTCATTTGGATATTTTTAGTTAAAGCAAAAAGTTAATTAGACTTTAACTTTAACAAAATTATATAGTAAAATTGTTAATTTATATTATCATTTTATTACAACTACAATAACTAGCTTCATCATCTGAAGTATTAAACATTAAGCTTCAACTACAAAGCATCATCTTTTTAATTAGCTCTCTCCCGAATTCCATTTATTAACCAAAACAGCAAGTCATTAAGTCTATAAGTATATCATCTTAAAATTAAATGTGCTGCCAAGGTTACAACTAACTCGTCTTGTACCTATTTACAAATAATAAATCTGTACACTTGAAAAGTGCGCTAGAAATTAAGCGCAAAACTTTTTGCCACAACTTTAAAACTCGTCATCTTCATCATCTTATTTTGATAACAAAATAAACATTCAGAAAACTAGAAGACTTTCCGAAGAAGACTTCAAACTGAAAAGTAAATTGGCAAGTAAGCCTGCAATCAGAGCGCATAACTTTAAACTCCGGCCACGTAAAAGCAATTACGTGTATAAAATTTTGCTCAAAACTATTTTCCAAGTTTTTGGATATTTGTGCGTTTTTGTTTTGGTTATTTTTTCGGGAGGGTGGCTTAAGCGCTATATAGGTAAAAGAAGCGAAAAAAGAAACGAAATAAAACTTGAGGGGGTAGAGAGAGACACTGAAACTGAAAGATCGATAAGAGAAACGCCGTAAAATGCCTGCTCAACGGTAAATCAAGGTGTGCCTGCCTCAGCGGGGTGTGCGTGTGTAGACTTGGGTGTGTGTGTGTGGGTGTGGGTATATATACCTATCTACCCATCTACCTGGCTGCATTTGTTTGTATAGCAGTTTAAATATAAAACACATAGCCTCCACTTTATACATACTTATATAGAGAGCGGCACAGTTTTATATGCCCCAAAACATAATGTATAGTTATATATAGCACAATCTTTCACATCATCGTCGGAGTCGTTGTAGTCGTCGTCGTCGTCGTCGTTCTCGGGCTAATGTACTTTTGGTTGCCCAAAGTGGTTGAAAACAAGGTTATTTGGCAATTGCCAAGGAGTCCGGGTTTCGAGTTTTTTTTTTTGCCACTACCAAAACATGCCATGCCAATGCCGTAACTAAAACAAAAGCCCCAGAAAAATGTCTATAACGCACGCAAACAGTCCAAAAATTAAAACAACAAAAACTTCACCATGAATTGTTAAAGAAATACGTATAAATTTTTGGTTAGAGCTTTCTAGAGCCAACAAACAGACTCGTACGAAGCCTGGTTTGGGCACTTTGGCAGATTTGGTCATGGTTTATTTTTGTTGAGCCAACAGTGAGTTATATAAGTCTAAAGACAGTTTGACTGAAGTCTGTCAATTAATTTGCACAGCGCTTAAATATAATTCAATTTTAATTTACAGCTAATTGCTTGACCCAGGAGACGTCACATCATTTGTTTAAGTGAGCCAAGTTGGCGTGACAGAGTCAATACATCGTCGATGAGAGTGTAGGATGGATGGATCCTACGAAGTGCAAACAAATACCCACAAACAACACGATATAGAAATCTGACACTAAAGGTGAACGAGAGTCAGTCAGGTCGAGTGTAGCGAAATTTGAGAGAAAGACTTGTAAGCGCAGACATGTTGGCAGAAGTTAAAAAGTTTAGGACCTCAATTAACGACTAAGAGTTACTCTTAAGCAATCGAATTTTTTTGAGGTAGACGGTAGACTATAAGACTTTTTTTTTCTGAATTTCATGTACATTTTCCATTTGTTTATAAAGATGCACAGTGGAATGATACTTTATTTCTTCGGAAAAAGAGATGCTATTATTTTTCATACTTGAAAAATTCAGCCCTGAATTCAGGCATGAAAAGGAATCGAACGCTCAAAGCTTTGCAAGAGAAACAAGGCTAGTTACAAAAGATAATTTTATGCAGTCATAAAGCGTCATTGGAAACCTTAAGTTGTCAGGGTGCCAATATTGACGGGGTTAAAAACATATACTCAATTTTATACCTCATTACTTAGTAGGTAAAAAAAGGGAATTTTAAAAAAATATTTGATTTTAGAATCAATACCGGAAATGCAGCTGGGTAAGGCATTGCAATCCGAAACTGTTACAGAATATCAAATAAAAATTAAAATAAAAAACTTTTATTTTTAAAATTATGAATTATTCCAGTGTATTAGTTATTCCCTGGTTTTCAGACCTGTCTTTTATAAATAATTTGGCACTGAATTTATGCCGCACTTTTGATATGATTCACCCCTGATTTCATATATGAATTTTAAAAATGTTCATGGCGGGTACTGAAAATACAGGCATGATTTCATGGCTATTTCAGGCCTGAGTCGAACAGAAAAAATCATATTAGTCTTACCTACATCAATCATTGACCGGATAGTTTTTTAAGAGTGAATATTTTCTTTTTATATTTGTTTATTTGCAATCTTTCGAGGAGATATGTACTAAAAAAATTTCACAAAAGTTAAGACATAAATCCCAAAATTGCATTACTAGGAAACTAATCGACAATTATTGAAATTAATTATTTTGATTAAAGTAAGTTTTTTGATTAAATTTTAAATTTCTTGTTTTTATATTCTCAAATATTAAGGAGAAATAAACAAACGGACGGATAAACTTTTTTTTTGCCTATTTTCAAGAAACTTATGGTCTACACCGCCTGCTTCTGAGTGTTACATGCATTGCATTTTACATATATATATGACGTCTAAAAAATATCATCCTCGCTCTTTGTGAGCTTTTTTTTCTAAAAATTAAAATTGTTAAACTCATAGTCAATAAAAAGACTAAAAAGTAAACCGTTGAATTTCAAAACAG
This sequence comes from Chymomyza amoena, assembly GCA_037043745.1. Classification (NCBI taxonomy): domain Eukaryota; kingdom Metazoa; phylum Arthropoda; class Insecta; order Diptera; family Drosophilidae; genus Chymomyza; species Chymomyza amoena. The sequence goes on along the minus strand of JBAMAX010002737.1, from coordinate 6,061 downwards.
AATTTTTCAAAATAATTATTATTTACTTTTGAGTCAAGTTCAATTTGTAGGTCAAAAATGCAAAAGTGTTAGATATTGGAGGTTCTTCATTATCATGGAGTCGTCTGGAACGAGCAGAAATTGTTCATTTTAAGTTTATGTTTTATCTGCATCTCCGCCTTTCGGCCCAGCAAAAAGAACACCCTATTTTTAAGCAATTGTCTTTCTGACAAAACGTTAATAAAAAAAGTAACACTTTGAGTAAATTTACGTTGTATGTGCAAAAATGCAAAACATGCCCTAGTAGCGAATCTTGCGGCTCTAACAACAATGCAGAATTGCTAGATCAGCTGTAGTGTTTGTTGTAAGAAAAATGCTATTTAAAGACATAATAGATATATTTTGGATCGCATTGTGGCAGATATTGTCAACAAAGTTTTGTGCAGAAATGCCCCAATTTTCTTGGTCAAGAGACTGGAGTCGAATAGAAAATCAGTATTCATTTAATATAAGTCGTTATTAGGCACCACTAAACAAATGCCTGACAAAGTGATGATCTGAGATGGCTTTCAAAAACTGTTGGAGCATATTTTTATAATACAGCAGGTTTTTTTTAGAGGTTCCCAACTTTGAGTTGGCAACACCGCTTTATTTGACAACCCATTTAACAGGGGGTAGTTTCTTTTATTGAATTTGGTTTGACATTTTGTTATGGATAGACTTACACCATAGCATAACTTACGAATTGTTAACATTATGGATCAAAATAATGGTTGCGTTCCATCAAACTTAATCAATATTATCGTTCATTCGATAAAGTCCACTCATTTTGTTTAAAGGGTACGCAAATAACCAGAATTGTATGCATTTGGAGTGAGGATAATCCTCAAGTTTTTGTCAAAACACCATAACATCAGCAGAAAATTATTGTCAACTTGTTTACGTCGATAAATCAGACACAATTGAACTAACTCAACCCCATTACAAGCAGATAGATCCTTTCGCTGCAATCTATACAGAAATGACAACTTAGTCTCGGCTAATATTTGCCTTTAATAAAGGTACTTCTTTAATTCAGGTATAGAAAAGTGCCAGAAGTTATTTGCAAACGCATTATCAATATTAGATAAATATTCCTTTCCTCACTTCTACATGATACTTCAATCAGCTAAAATCCTTCGTTAACACATTGGTAAACATAAGTTAAACGAATGGTAGGTAGGTACCACTTTTTATCGTTGAATATTTGATATTATTGCACTTCAAACCTTAAAACAAATTAAACATTTTTCGATATTTTATTGCATAAAAAAAGAAAAAGGTTTACTATAAAGTAGGTTAACAGTGTGGTATACTGGAAATGAAAATCATGTATAAAAATTAAGTGCGCAGAGCTCACTCCACAAGTTCCACAGTTCACCTTTTCTCCAAGGACGCCTAGTAACAGATATTTAAGAGCTTAGTGTTAAAATGTCCAGCGGTTTTGAATAGGGTTTCGATATGTGACACAAAACATGCGACATACTTTATCATAGCAAACATTTCCCAAATATCCCATATACCCTCGTTTGTAACACTTTTAGGGCATTCAAAAAATGCGGAAATTCGGCACTTAAAAGTGACAACCCTTGCTATTCTTGTAACCCAACAAAAAATGAGCAAACAAGATCAAAGGTTTTTATTTTAGCTAATTACAAAAGAAAAATCAAGCAAAGTTTGGGAAATGCGGCCTGTAGCAAGTGAAATATAATTCTAATTTGCATGCCTTCAATGTTTATTTTCAATTATAAAATTACTTGTGGCTGGCAACGGCAACAAATACAACAAAAGCAACAACAACAACCACATCTTGTTTGTTGTTACAACAACAAGTGAGTATAATGATAAGAAACGTGTACGCCTTTTGGCCATTAGAAATTGTTGTTGCATCTGGCAGAATGTTAGCGACTCGTTATGCAGACAAACAGCAACAACCACCAGGCAACGGGCAACGGCAACCTCCCCACACCTCGTCCATCACCCCCAGACATTTTATATCCCACCACCACCACCGACACCAACACCAACGTTACCAGCCCATTCCCATCCCCACCACAAGCCCCCCAAGACCGACGACACCAGCAATAGCAACAACCACAAGAATAACAACAAAAACAGCACAACCTGTAAAATATCACGCTGTGTCTGTCTGCGTGCTTATGCTTATGTGTGGGTGGGTGTGCGTCTGTGTATGTGAGTTACTGTGTATTTTCTGCACAGGTACGTTGTTGCACAGTGGTATGGATTTGAAAATATTGTGTGGAAAAATGTTTAATACTTGCTTTGAAGTCATAGCTTCAATTTTGGCTTTTCCGTTTTAAAAATCAGTATTGAGGAAAGAGTTGACGGTAGAGATGGGACGCTATCGATAGCACTTTCCATAGTTTCATTTCACGGATACTATCGTTGGCTTTGTTCAATACGATTCGACGTATTCGATACTATACTTTTGTATGTAAACAACTTTTTTACAAACCAACAATCGATGCATAATGTCAATAACAAATTGTTTGCAAGTTTTCAATTTTTAAACCTAACGCATTTCGGCTTAATTTAAAAAACGTGTATTTCATTTTTATTTATTATTGACTAAACAAAAATCTGTTTTCTGCGGTTGTTGCAAGTTTCTGTAATTAAACGATAGTGACTAAAAGGAATGAAGGCCTTCATTATCCAATGCCTTGTTGTTGGAATCGGGTTTCTGTACCTGAATCGAAAGAACGAATTTTTCCTCAAAACTATATCTAAACAAGGCCAAATATAACCATCTTGACTACTAAAAATAAAGTAACGCTCGTAAATATAATTTTGTAGCAACAGGCTATTGCCATGCATAAGAACTTTAAAAAGTAGCCAGAAGTCTGCATTTGAACTTTGTGCAGTTCTATAAGTAATCGGTAGTCGCACAATAATCGTTACTTTTCAGACTATAAAAGGAGCGTACTCGATTTTAAAGTTGTCATTCAACTTTTGTAAGCTGAACTGAATAATTGTCTTAGTAAATTTTTAGTAGCTTGGATCAATAGATAGCACTTTTCTGCCAGTTGTATTTTTTTAAAATAATGGAATATTTTAGTAAAACAATTTTGTTTTTTTTTCTTTTTAGTATTATTTTTATTTGACATCTATTGACATTTAACAAATTTGCTTATATTATAAATATAACAGGGTTTGTTATGCTACAATGAGCAACACCAATATAGTTAAATTGTATATAATTCATCATATTATTTAATACATATTATTTCACCAAACTCTATATATTATAAAAATCGATTTGGAAGGTCCAGAACATAAAATCTCTTCAGACGTCTAACGTCCAAACTATTATCTAGAAGATTAATTGCCAGCGAGTTTTTATGATTTGACAGTTTCTCTAAATATCTTCTCGATGATTTTAATATTTCGTCTTTTACGTAAGGAACATTCAAATCTTTGTGTATTTCTGTATATTTAAGGAGCGCCTGCGATGTTTCTTAGAGCTAGAGATTGGTATCTTTGCAGGATTTCGATGTTTGAGGTGCTCGCCGTCCCCCAGAGCTACATGGCATACGTCCAGACCGGCTTGAGTACTGCTTTGTAAAGCCGATTTTTATTCCCCCAACTAAGCTGTGATCGCAGACCTAGAAGCCAATACATTTTTTTTGGTTTTAATTTTAAGCTGCATATGTTTTGATTTTATTTTATTAAATAATAAAGTCAAATAAGCTAAAGAAGTCTTTTTAATTTATTATTGTATATTTGTTTAATTTATTATATAATAGAAAAATAACAAAACTAATCGCTAGACACAACTGGCGTTAAATAAAATATAAAACCTAAATAGGTATTATTTACAAAATTAAAATTATTTAAGAAACTAAAAATTATTTACACAATTTGCATCAAATTTTTTGAGAATTCTCTAAATAAAAATTTTTACTGAATTTTTCGATGCTTGTGATCCGAAGGTGTTAATCTTTTGAGACCAGACCGGCAAATTTGGAGGAGCTTCCATGATATCTAGTTTAATCAAATTATAAGCAATATTATCTTAGTGAATGAATAACTATTTTTTATGTAACCTTTCAACAACAAGTAAGTAAGTAACTATCCATACAAAATTTGGTTTGATCGCCTTAAAATTCGGTTTTCCAATGTTTGATGATAAATATAGGAGTCCCCTTTAAAAAAGGTGTATTTAAACCGATAAAATAATTCTGTGACTATAATTCGATTAAACTGAGAGGATACATTTCCTTTTCTTGAATTTTCTGATATTTACAGATTTACTTCACCTTGCTCATAAACCGCATAGATTATTCAATATAACTTTTGATTACACTCGCAGATATTAAATTATTTTCCTTTCAATTTTTTTCAATCAGTCTTTAAAACAGTGTGACCGTTTCATACTAAGAAAAGAGAGGAAGAAAGGATCTTTTAAATAAGCCCTTTCCCGTGAAACTCGAGCTGGCCATTAACACCAGTAAGTGAATGTATCATGATAAATACACGAAAAATCACGATTTTACAAAAAATTAACATATTTTTTGATTATAATGGTAATTTTAATGAAACAATAATTAGGGATATACAGTGCTTTTGTAGATAATGTTATGCTCTAAAATTTGTCTTTTCTTAAAACTTTGAAAAAGCATGCAAATTGAAAAGCGGCTAAAGCAGAAGATTTCCTTGATATATTGATAAATTGAGCCAGTCAGTCTTTGAAACAGTGTGACCGTATCATACAAAGAGACCATTTCTATTTCTATCCCGTGGCTAAATTCTGAATCCATCTCAAAAGGTTGATAATGCAAAGCAAGCAAGAATCTCGTCTATACTAATTTTCACTTACGAACAATCAAATTCGTACCACTGTGCGCAGTTATTCGTTATGCCTACAATTTATTGATTTTCATGCATGTATGTGTAAAAAAGCGTTACAGTGTGGCTGAGTATATATTTTTGAATATTTATTGTATTTATCTGGCAATGTTTTTTTGAGTTTGAAGGCTTGAGGCAGCTTTGTAATAAAACTAACCGTACACCTTTTTTTTATTATATTTTGTAGCACGTAATGCGTATACGCCACGCTGACTTAATTGGATTGCTCCGGCCACACTCTCTGACAGCAAATGGCAACTGAAGCTGATGCATGGGCCACTCCGTCAAAGGTGGTTTAAATTATATTTTTCCATGAAATATTTTCAGTACCCGCTTGATCCTTTCGCCGTTTGTCCTTCTTCTGCTGATATTGACAGGCAGATAGGCAGCCGGCTGCTGTCAAAGCCAGCGTCTGCTCCTGGACCCCCCGAAGTGGTTGTCATTGCCGTATCCCGAGTGCCATGATTTTAACTGTGACTACCTTGAGACCTCCAAGGGCGCAATGTTTGACAGCAACAAAGATGGTTGGTTGCTTTCGTGCTGTGCTGAAGTTTGGTTTGCTTTTGACGTCCGCCGTAGCCGGGATGCTATGCTAAGGAAAGAATAAAATTCAGGAAAACAAAATGATTTTAATATAATAAATGTTAGATATGATGCTTCAAAAGGAAGGCCTGAAATGAAAGCAAAAAAATTGCATTAAAGTGAGAAATAATTACAATGGCAGGCTGAAAAATTGTTTTTCTTATAAAAACTGATAAGATAAACAATGGCGTGAAATTTATTATATTTTAACAAAGCTGCTTTTAAAGTATTTACTTTGGTTACTTGTAGTAATCTGTCTTTTATTATCTGCCAGCATTTTTTGCTCTGCTTTAATAAATTTTTTGTAGCATACTTTTGGGCCTTATTAAGAATGCGGGTTAATAAAACGAATGAACTGAACTGAATTTATTATGTTAATAAAATGCTTTTGAATGTTGTGTTTTTTTTTGAGCGACCCATATAATAATGAAAATTAGATGTGCACTAAAAACTGCCTGAAATAAGCAGGACTTAAAGAGCGCCAAGGCAGCTTTTGGGGATTAGCTAGTGAACCAAAAACACCCTGTAGCAATGTCCAATACATTTTTATTGTATACATTTTGTAGAAATTTGGAATGAAGTTGCATAATTTTAA